>VWZF01000574.1:1020858-1108394 GCA_013396755.1 Sclerurus mexicanus | reverse complement strand
CTATGCATATCCTTCTTTTTTACCTGTTGTAACCCTCCTCATTGCTCTGCCTGGAAGGCATGAAATGACTTACCTGTGCAACTCTGCTTAACTGAAAGTTGTTAAAAATGAAAATATCATCTGTACTGATATAAACTACTCTCCCTGTATTCAAAAAGATTCTATAAACACGGACCCATTTACACATTTCTCAAATAGTTATCTTTTATCTATCTAGAAGGGAAGGAAATCTCAGAAATATTAGCTATCTATATGCACGGCAGGAGACAGGCAGAAGTACAAATTCACATTGAGAATGTGCATAAATCTTTTTCTCTTCTTACAGCTCTCTTAAGACAGCCAAAGATAGATGACAACTTTAGTCTTCTAAACAAGGGTTGTTTTTATCCACACTATGAAGAGATGTGAGAGATACCAATGAACTATATGGTCTTCCTGGGACTGATAACCAAGTCTGTCCTTTGTTTCACATAAATCCAATATTTTTAAAAAATTAAGTGATGTGTCTAACACAACCTGCTCAGTTCCTGAGGCAATTCCTGGGGGAGAAATTCTTCCGCTGGACACAGTGTATGGTACCAAGCACTGAGGTTTTAATCCCCTGCTACATTTAGTAATTGCACCCTTAAGATCCCAGATACCCCAAAAAATGCATCTTCTGGATCTTTCAGTGACTCAGTGCAACAATGGAAAAGACTAATCACTACTTCAGTATGTGACAATTGGCTAGTGGCAGAACACTGCTTCAAAATCTGGTTTTCAAATCTCATGAGCTAATTGCCTCTGTCTCAGTTTTGTTGCTTATGAGGGTTTTTTGTTAATTTTTTTGTGTGTAATTTTTTACAGCAGCATCACTGACCCACTTGGACCTGACAGGAGAGGAGAGTTTGCCTAATTCTGAACACACTACCCCAGATCTTATTCTGCTCCCAAGACTGTTACCGTTCCCTAACAAATTATCTTATTTAATCACTGTTCGTGCCCCTTCACTGACACTACAAAACCCACTTCTTGACCACAAAAAAGTCCTGTTTTAGTAAATGCAAGTTCCTACAGCAGGTGCATAAATTTCTCTTTCATTTACCAAGCACACAGTGAGATCAGTCCAGCAAATAGGAATTGCTACAGACACATGGAGAATTCAGCCACGTGTGACACCTCTCCCTGGGATGGGATTGTTGCCTGGAGTGTGTTAAGCAGTGTTGGTATCTATCCTGAGGGCATAAAGTTCTTGAGAGAATAAAAGGAAGTTATTTGCCAAGGAAAGCTTTAGAAGTGCAGCTTCCAGGACCTAATGTTCTGTTGAAATACATACAATGGCAGCTGCTCCCTGTGGTGGTGACTTTGCTCTTTTTACTGCAGCCTTTTCTAAATCTTCCTATAGAATTCATTCTTGGCTGACACATTGGAGTAATATCCATAGTTTGGGAGTTCCAGGTTGGGAGGAAGGTTATCAAATTGTCATTGATCAGTTTACTTGCTAATCTACCTTTTCACTCCAAACTTTTTTGTGCTCAACAGCAGGGAAGGAATGGAGTCAGAGACAGGGGATAGGGGCACTAACCCCACTGGTGAGTAGCAAAGGGAAACATGAACTTCAGCAGCAGAAGAAATGGAGGTCACCAAGGAAGAACAAAACACAGGCACAACAGCAAGACAATCCCTTAGAAGTCTGGCAGGAAAATATTGCAATGAAGGAGGAGAGAAGCCCAAGGGCAATGAGGTGAAACTCAAAGGAAGTGGAACAGAGCTGGATATCACAAAGGTAAAGAATCAAGGAAGCGGCAAGAGATATGTTATAACATATATTTACCTTTGCTGCAAATATGTGAATTAAACCCATGAGAAAATGCCTGTGATTCTATAGACCATCCATCTCAGGTAAAGGGCACTCTGAATACAGTGAAAATATACTCTGAAAACAACCCATGTCGTAGTATAGTGACAAAGTAAATAAAGATTTAGAGACAAACTGAGATATGACACCTAAATTACTCTAAGTACTAGCCTAAGAGCATATCGAATTTGTTAAAAAATTGTGAAGGTGCTTTATTACATCAGCTTTTATATCACAGTCTGTCTGCTATACTCTAATTCTACGCCCACTTATCTATTCTTCTACACCCAACACGGAAGGGATAATCCATCATGAATGCTAATCATGTTTTAGCTAACTGCACAGAAATTATTCTGCATTCATATATGGTTTGGATCAAACTGTTATCATGCAAAAATTGAAGTCTCAACTCTATCTACAAACTATTCAAAAAACTATTTGATAAGAGAAGAAATTAATGATTAATGGTGAGAACTAAGACGCCCTGAAGACTAACTTAACCTCCACAAAAATTAAGAGTAAAGGCAATGGGTCACACTTGCCTGTACAAGCAGGAAGATTTGAGTGGAACCTTCAAATTTCCTGAAATACTTTTGAAGTAAAACTTGGCTCACCTCTGTTGTTGAGAGTTATATAGGCAGGACTTCAGTTGCTACTCACAATGCCTGTATATATAAGGCATATTATTTACCAGGTTCAAAGAAATTGAGTTCCACCTAAATTTGTGTATCCTGCACATCTACTCCCTTACGTCTCCACCACAGAATTGAGACAAAGACACAGTGCAAACATAAAGCTAATTTTAGTAATGAAACATTAGCCTTTGCTGTTTGATAATTAATAACACAGTGTTTGGTTCAACAAGGATATAATTAAAGCTTCAAATGCAAGCATTATAAATTACGGATACTTTGGGATTATAAATCTCTGTAGTGTTTTTTTTAATGAAAATAAATTGAACTGACATTGTTTCCAAAGGAGTTGACTCATTTCACCTTCACTCTCACTATCTGGTTAAGCTCTCTGACTGTCCTTTGGAAACATTTGAAGTATCTTTCCAGAAAACATGAGTTTAGTACCACCCAGTGTCATAAAGCAAGCAACCAAAAAATCCATAAGTCTTGGATATATACATATAAGCTGACTCCTCATGGAGATTTAGTAACTTTACATTAAAGGTTGAAATAATTACTTTAGGCTTCATGGAGACATGAATATTTCTATTATGATACTTGATCATCCCTAAAATTGCAACTTTATTAAGAGGTCCCCATCACAATAACCTGGTCCACTTTGATTAAAAGAGCTTCATTCTGTTTCTGTCATAAAACACAGATGACAGGAACAGGGCAAAAGTGAATAAAGACTAAACAGACATTAAGCAGAAGGTAAAGTAAATGGAAATTAAAACAATCACAAAATGCAAAGGCATCTACCTTCTCAAATTAAAAAAGAAGATAACTTCAAAGAACTGAATATAGTCCAAATGCTTTGTTCTGAAATGTTTGATTAAGTGGGAATATGGCTCATCCTTTTCTATGTCATAAAGCCAAGATGAATTCCACCGAGCAGACATTTCATTTTTTTCTGAATGGGGATCATCTAATGTCTCAAGCAACCTTAAATCTTTACTTCTGTTTACCTAACACATGTACAGAAGCCTTTACAAGTATTCCTGTCTTTAAAAAGCTTATTATGAAGTTCAGTTTTTAAGACATGCAGAGTACAACCCTCCCCAACCTCCCAGTTCTTAGCTCATCTTAGAGGAGCTCACCTGTTGGCAGCAGACCCCAACTACAGTTCTTTTATTTTATTTTTAATGGCTTAAACCTCCTCCCAATTATCTTTGCAAGAGAATGTGCATCTTTGTCTTGAGCTGTCACAGTGTCCTGTGCTGGATAGTGAACACAGTATATTCACTGTCTGCCCTCAAAGAGGTATGAAAAGATCATAACAACACATTTCTGAAAACGCTGAAGGCTTCAACATAGAATGCAATTTTTCTTAGCCTGAAATGAAAGAAATGGACCAAAAAAAACCCAAAATACATCACTGAACTACCAGCAGCCTGTGCCTCTGTGTGAGCGGGTGCCTGCTGAGTCAGAAGACTGAGCTCACTCAGCTCCGACCAGCCAGACTGGAACTTAACCACCAGACAAGTCGTAAATTAAATGCACACTTCAAAGGATAAGCCTCAAGAGAACTCAAAACATTGATTTTCAAAGGACTTGGCTTTTTTCTTCTCTTTGAGAGACTGTTTTGTTGTACCAAAGCTATAACCTCGCGAGTCCCAGACGAGAAAATCTGAATCAAATATATCTCATACGTATGGCCTAATTATTTGGAGATTATTTAACACAAAGTATTAACATAATATCATAATTTGTCAAAATACTTAACATAGATGCCTATAAAGCAAGTAAAAAGTGGAATATCACCCAGTAATAGCTTTGTGAGGTGATCTATTAGAAAAAAATGTTTGTAGACTGCTCTGTATCCAAGATTAATTGATCCCCAAACACTTGAGCGGTAGAGCAGCTGCAAGAAAGTCCAAAAGGAGGGGTGTGGATATGTGTGTGTGCATGTCTTGATACGCAGAAGAAAATCTGTACAAGACATACTGATTAAATAGGCATAGCTAAACCAACAAAAATAATAATCCCAGAAAAATGTACAACTCCCCTGTAATTTTATGACCAAAAAAATCCTGTATTTTCTGTCCTGAAACAGACAAATGGAAGACACTTCAGTTTTGATCAACAGGACGAGACACATTATGCACAATTGGGGCTGTGAGGTGCGAAACACTGACAAAAATGTTTCAGCCATTATTCATTTTCTACGTTGCATTTCCTTTTACTAAAGGAAATATTGCACCCAAGAGTGTACCACACATTCCAGCACAGAAAGAAGGATATGTAGGGATGTGAAAGGAGTCTTAAGCTAAGCAACTAAGCTATCTGAAACCTTTAACACTTTCTCCTATATCACTGAAGTAAGTAATAGCAACGAAAGGTTATTTCATTATATAAATCTTGCCAAGTGGTTGAGAAAAATCTCTTTCCAAATTAACAGGCATATTTTTTTAACTGTTTCCTTTCCTCTGACCTTTTTTTTTTTCTCTTTTTTTTTCTGTAAAACTTGGTTCTACAACTCCTCTCTCCTCCCCAGCAAAAAAAAAAAAAAACAAAAAAAAACAACAAAACTCCACAATTTTAAATACAATCACTGTTCCATAAGTCACTGGAAATATTCATTTCTAGAAGATTCTTTTCTGCATGGTATGAAATCCTGGAATACCAGAAGAGAAAGAGACTGATCTCATAGCCCAAGTCACACAACTTCTTGGTAATTAAGCATGGGCAAGCCTTAAATGATACCAGACAAGTGATTCTCTACTTGAGAACATGTTACTAATGGTCTGTCACAGAAATTGAAATTAAACAAAGATGGAACTAGAAAAGATTCTGACAGAAACAAGAAAGTGAGCCATTTCTGATGAATTATGTGGAAAGGTCTGAAACCAGAAACATTTGTTTCTTCAAACAACTTTAGTCTGTTTGGTCAGTCAAAAAAAACCCAAACCAAACCAAAAAATCAAAACAAATCACTACTGTTTTCCATACAGCTTCAGCAGTGTATGAAAATTTATAGGCAAGTATACACCATTCTATGAAATTTTCTTAATATAAGCCCAAAATAGAGAGGGTGAGATGAAATCTTCCCAGTCGTACAGGCTTTAATTCGACTTTGTAAAATGACACATCTTTGTACACTCAGTATTCTGCACTGTAATTATTAGACTACAAACTGCTTGTAGCTCTATGTGGTCGCGTGGAACACTCCATCATCCTGGCATCCCACAGGAAAAAATTGCAGCAACACATTCTTCTCCAGCTGATTCTCCAAAAGCTGCCGTAATACCTTCTGTTGTGAGCACCAGAGTAATTCAGTATATTTGGCAGATGTTCAGAGAAGTGCCCGGGTTCTTAACGTGTCTGATGTTGGACCCCAGAAGGAAAGAAAAAGTATGAGATGAAAATAGAGGGAAAAGAAGTCAGAGTCCCCCTGCAGACTGAGCAAATGAGGAGGAAGACAGATCTCTCTTCTAAATACAGATTTTCTTCTCCCAACAGTCCCACTTATTGTTTCACTGCATTAAAAAGAAAATCATCACAAACTTGCCAAGCATTTCACTTGGGTTTGCTATGAAGGAGCCATGGAAGATTACACAGGAAACTCAACAAAAACTGAGGCAATGCATCTGAAGACGAAAAATCTATCTTTGTATTGTGAAAAAAGGTTTACCCTGCCTGAACCTCAATTTAAACAAGAATTTCAAAACAATTAAAACTCTATTCAAGCATCAGTTTCTAAAGGACTGAGTCACTGTTCAATTGACATGACGGGGAATCAATTTTTTTCCTCAACACGTTTCAATGGAATTTAAAATAAACACTGGTGGGCAAAGAAACAGCCCAAAATAAACAAAACTTCAGGAAGGAGTACACCACACTTCCATTATGAGCTTATTTTCTCCAGAAAATTAGATTTCTCCCACCATGCATGTATCCCTTCATAAAAGCAAGAAAATTTCAGAAACTTCAAGAATGGCAAAGAGATAGAAAAGAGATTATACAAATTCACTAAAATAGGTACATCATCTTCCAAAGAAATAATCTTTTTCAGAGAAAAGCACTGTATCATTACCTGGCCCCAAGTTCTCCATCCCCTGTGCTATACTTAGACTTTCACAAAACTCATTGAAGTAAGATTTATTCTTATGACGAAGTGGAACAAATTATTAGCACTGACAGCCTGCAAAAAGCGTTTAGCTTTGCAGCAGTGTGTACTTTTACAGTCAGAGAGGTCGCTGCAGCCACAAATGGGGAAATGCAAAGGAACAGCTGCTCTGTGTACCCCAAAAACTAAAACATCGTCTTCCCAGGAAACAGTAAACTCTCAAGCAAAGTTAATATAAATGGCCAATGACCAGTTTAAACAATCAGGCATTTAATTATATATATTTTAGATTCTTTTTATCCAGATTTTCAAAAGGAGCAACAAGGAGGGATGGAGTCACTGACAGATGACATTTTAGGACGCGCTTTTACTTTCTAAGAAATCAAACTGCAGGCCAGAAAGGGAGAATTCTCTTCAGGCTGCAATCTCCTTATTTTTTCTTCATTTCTTTTCTCAAAAGTCTTTTACCTTCTCTTCCTGCACCCTGCAGAAAATTAAGCCATAAATCCTGAATTTACTGGGCATAAGTAGAAGAGTATGTGGAATTGCAAATGTGTTTTTACACAGTTTTTAGGCTGGGGCCATTGCAGCAAAAAGGCAAGACCTGGAGAGACAGGGGTGTGTAACTCTTTGGTGTTAGAGAAGGCAGGAAGATTCATCTGTTTGCCAGGATTTTGGTTCTGGGAGCTGATTCGTACAGAAAGCAGAAAACAGCACAATCAAATTCCAGAGTAACAGAGCTCAGTAGATTTGTTTGCCCAGCCTTCCAACTTCCTAAATATTTACGCTACTAAAACAATTTAATTAGAGTGGGAAATGGTACATGATACATTAGTATAAATAAAACCAAACACTAAAACTAGAAATAAAGACAAATATCTCTTAATTCACATCATTAAAAGATTACCATGTTCTATAATTTCTTCCTTGTACTTTTAAGGTAAATTATCTTTCTTCTGAAGGTGCTGAGCAAGAGTGTTTATAATGTGAAGCAACTGCATCCCCACCTTATTCCTCAGTTTTAAGACACATCTCATCATGAAATAGAATAAATGCCCTTCAAAGCGATCCAAGAATTCATAAAATTCATCAAAAACTGAACAGACCACAGTCAGTCAATGAAAGCTTTTATTTACCATGAGAGAAATAAAATTTGAGGAGAGCAGTACCTGAGCCACAGAAGGGTTAAACTACGAATGTACACACAGAAGGATCTACAAATAAACAAGCCCACCACTCTGAGAAGGACATTGAAGAGAAACAAGGTACAATCCCCACCAGAAGTTTTGCCATAAGAATCTCCCAACTGCATCATCTCAACAGAGGGCCCAGAAATGGACAGGAGCGCCTTAGTGGTACTGATGAAAAGCCCCCAGACATTTCATCCCTGCACAAAAGATGCAGGACAAGTGACAACAAACATTTGAGTGCATCAAGCTGTCTTCTGAAACAAAGCAGGATGACTCCTGAACTTCGCATGCAGCAGGTTTGACTGACACTCAGCTAAGCATTTTGCTGATGAAAAGCATTCTAGAAATCTTAATAATGAAATCTCTCGAGGGAAAGCCAATCACTCCTTTTTAACAAACACAATCACACGTCCTTTTTGGAATAGGCTCAACCACATGAGTATTAAAATACAATAAACAGTGTTTCTTGATTGCAAAAAGCAAAAAAGGCAAATTGAGGTGGCAGAGAGCAGAGTAGGAGCTGCTTTGGGACAGAATAGCAGGATGGTAATGTCAGACACAAAGAGCAACATATGCACATTAAATTATCTCTATCACAATGAGCAAGATGGTGACAACAACTGTGGTGACACTCCAGAAATTTAAATAAAATATACCTGCCAACTCACATTACCCCCCAGATAGGAACATCCTTCCAAAATATGACCATGAGCATAAACAGAAGGATTTTGTTTTTTTACCAAAACCAAACAAATCAACCTCACCCCCACCACAGAAAGAAACAAACAAAAAAAACACCAAAAAAACCCCCAACATTACTGCCTGTAAGATCAAATAAAAGCTGTGACCTGTCAGCACCACTGAGCAGGAGAACAGGAGTCTGCACCCAGCACTTCTGAGCAGCTCAAAATAGAGAAAAATTACTATTGGCACTGAATCTTGAATCTTATATTCTGTTAAAGTAAGGATGCAGTAGTGCACCACAGTGAGGGAAACCTGCCATGTGAGGAGACCTGGGTTTGCTGAGCCTTGAGAAAAGACCATGTTCCAGTATGTAGAGAGTGGCTACAAAGAAGGTGGAGGCTACTTTTTACAAGGAGTCACATGCAAAAGAAGGGTGATGGGTACAAGTCACTCCTGGAGATTTGCTAACCAGAAACAGAAAATTTTTGACAAGGAGAACAATCAGCCATTGAATCATCCCACCAGTGAAGTGATGCAATCCCCAGCATTGGATACTCAAGATTCAGATGGACCATCTTGTCTAGACTGTTTTTGCCAAGAAAGGCTGGACTAGATGCTTGAAGTCCCCTTTCACCCTGCTATTCTATCACTCTGTGATAACTTGCTGCTGTTCAGGCCAATGTTTCAGCACTAGCAATGAGAATTCGAGCACAAGCATAAAGTTAAATCCATGTTCACATTCAGCAAACAATTCAAAGTAATAAATCAGCAGAGAGGCATCTCTAGAATCACAAGTATTTTTTAAAAGCCTGCTAAAAATGATCCAACATTAGAAGAAATCTGCAGGAGTGCTGATTAGAGGACTAGGCTGTGTAAGCACAGCACAAAACGTAATTAATTTCACAGTAGTTAACACAATATGCAAGTTTATTCATTGCACAGATCAGCATACAAAAACGTTGTTGCTGAAATCACATTTGTATTTAAAAAAAAGAAAAAACCCACAAAATAAGTTGAGTGCTTTTAACCGAAACTTAGATTGCCTTTGTGTCACAAGTCTCAGCCTGATTCTGTGCTTTTTCTCCAAATGATCACAGCTCTAAAGTGGTTTTAAATTGCCATTGTATCAAAAGGCAAATTATTTCAGAAGGTTAGAAGTCATCTTGTCACCCTGTAATTTCTTTAATTACAACACTGTGTAGGTGTAGAACAAGAAAAATCTATGTAAGATGCCTCTGTTAGAGAAGATCTTGGGTATTCTCTTCATAGTACATACAAAGACAAATTGAAGAAAGAAGTAAAGTTCTACCTCTTACTCACAGGCTGGCCTTTAAAATGCAGCACTGCTTCCCAGCACATCCTGTTCCCAACAGTTACTGGGGCCTTCTAGGATGCTGCCAGACAACAGGTGAAACAGCTACTCAATTATTTCATTAATCAAAGATAAATATGGGTAAAGGCATGAGGAAGAGTTTCAGGATTGGCTGGAAATAAATAGAAGCCTGAGAGGCCTTTGTCCAGCAATGATTTATTTACCTCTTGCACTTACAGAACATTCAGCTACTTGCTAATAAGAAACAACAAGCTATGATGCAAGATTTATACAGCAATAACAAGAGGATTTGTTAGCATGATTCTGATTATTCTGTAATGAAAGGCTAATGAAACTAATAAAGCTTTATCACAACCTGCAGGGATCCTGCCAGAAGCCAGAGAAAGTATTTGAATTAGGCTGTGGCAAGTCTTCAGAAAGTCAAGAGAGGAGCAGGTGCTGAACAAAGAAAGACTTGCTAACATGCAGGCAAGAAGATTTAATGACAGGTCACATTGGCACTTCACCTGCAAGCAGGATTTACGTCAGTACCCTCTGGTTCAGGCCATCCTGAGTTGCTAGGAATACCTCCCACATCTGGGTCTCCTGATCTTTGAGCAGGTTTGGGTTAATTTGTAATTTGTACAATCCTGCACTGCCAAATCCACAGAAAACAGGTAGAGATACATCTCACATCCCTAATACATCAAGTGTGGATACAGGAGGACCATGAGGAGAAGGGCTAACCAGCAGTGACTAGGCTCACACAATTGCCCTAAACAGTATTAATCTCAAATGCCACTACTGGACATCAAATATTTCCCTATGTGGACCAATGCACCCAGCAGGTCAGTTCTGTTCTTAACAACTCAAGCTGTATGAGAAAGCAGAGATGTCCTTGGGCTAAATATACTGTTCATCTGCCAGCAGGTCAGCTCCAGACACTTCTTCCCCTGTGGGAGGATTGCTCTCTCATCAAATCATGGCTTTGCCCCTAACTCAGAGGGGTACAAAACAGGCAGAATCAGGCTGCTAGTGCTGCCAGAACAATTAATGGAGCCCATTGCCAAATTCACATTTCTTGACAGCAAAAGAACTGCAGGCCACATTAACCGTGTGCTCTGGAGTAGTTGATGAGCTCTTGGCGGGCACCACGGAATCTGTAGAGCACTTGAACGTGTTTATCCTGCAGCAGGGCAAGGACCTGGAACTACACATGTCAGGGAACATCCTTCTGAAGTGGCACTTAATTCAAAGAGTGAATTTAATTAGAATTTAATTAGACAACTTCCCAAGGACTAACTACCAGAATTGCTTTGGGTATGCTGGAGTTAATGCTGATAAAGCACGAAAGCCTTCTTAATGAGAGAAGTCTGTGTTAATCACAAGACAAAACAAACAATAGCTTTTACTCTTTTGAGGATCACTCCCACCAAAACCGCCACTCACAGGGAAAAGAAAAATTTTCCTCATCTCCAAGGGAATTATTTAAATGCTCAGAAGCTCAGCTCACTAACTCTGTAACATTATCTTACATGCAGCACTCACATTTTTTTCATATCACAAAACCATTCCCAGCTCGAGTTATACAGATTATAACTGCTTATTTTCCAAAAGGTTAGTATACAGATCCTTTTCCTTATCAATATTTTTCTTTAAAGAGCTATTTCAACAGGTATGAACAGTATACACTGTGCTTTCTTCGGCAATGATAAACACACATTTATAACACAATAAAATATTTTACTGAGCTGCATCACGAATCACTTCATTGTTACTTATTAGGTACACTATTTGCAACCTTCACATCATCCAAGGAGAAACAGCTCCATCTAAAGGTTAATTGGCTGCACATCCCCCTGCCTCGTGTTTTCAACATGAGCCATGTCACAAGCATAATAAACAACAGCAGCACGTTAGCATTACTAACACAGGCAGTGAAGGATGTGGATTGGAAGGCCATGTCCTAAACCTGGGGGGAATCTGATTTTTCTGCCTGAACAGAAAACTGACTCCAGAAGATGCATCAACATTTTTTTCTTCCTTTGAACAACCTCATACATGTTCATCTTCTCAGTTAACTTCTGTTTCCATGGCCCCAAACAACTGACTTGGTTTGCAGCCTACAATCCAGTATCGCATATCACAATAGCCTTGAACTTTGAATAAATTTTATCATGAAAACAAGAACCCAAAATCTTTTTTAAATGCCCTGTCTTTTAAAACAACCCAGAAGACTGTTGTCCCTCTTAAATTGCGTTGATTTCAAGTGCAGAACATCTCCAAAAGTGACTTGTAAATATCTGATCATTGATCTCAGAAAACATTATTAAAAATTTTGAACACACAGCTTTCAGAAACACATGCCAGCTGTAGTGATATCGATCTTTGAAAAATCACAGTTTAGGAATATGCTACCTTCATCAATCAACCATTTTTAACCCTTCCTGACAATGGTACCAGGAGGGTTTTTCTCAAGGTGCATTTTCCAGAATTAAACCTGAAAAGTTCCATTTTAGTCTTTATTTCACAGTACAGCAGGTTAGCCACAGCTGAGAACAAAAATAGGGCACTTTTATATAACTTCAAGAATACCCTGATTAAAGGCTTCTAAATTATTTTTAGGCTCTCATGTCTATGCAATCCTGAGCACAATTTGTGCACACTGTCAAAGCAATAGCAAAGTTTTAATAAAGACATTCAGCAAAGATGAAGTACTTGGGGACTGTGGCCATAATTACAATCATCATGGGCATTAAGTTAATAACAATGACAAAACCCAAGCTTTTCAGAGCAGAAATCAAGAAGTACTCATTATAGCTATGCAGTCCTTATTCATGTGCTACACTTATTCTAGATAGAGTATTAAGAATCAGAAAGTAAAAAGGTGGTTATATTCCAGGTAGCAGAATGTGCTCAGCGGGTTCACTTACACTCAGAGCAAATTCAGCTGTACAAGCTCTGATTCCTTGCTGGGTTTCAACCATACTTCAGCTATATTTAAGATGGGACTCGTTTAGATCTGCTTCTGCCTTACTCCAGTAACATTTTAGTCCATAAGTTCCATAATAATGTTGATAGAATGATTTGTCATGTATTCAACACAATTCAGAAAATAATGAATTGAGAAATAACACAGCTGGTGCTGGAATTGTTACTGGATATTTTTGATTGCACGGGATGACAAAGACTACCACCCAAATCATTCAGGGAGTACTTAAGATATAGAGTAAGCAGCTCAGGTTGGGTTTTTTTGATAGGTTTAGCTGGGTTTTTTGGGGAATTTTTGGATAAGTGTCCCTGGTCCCCATAGTGCCACTTAGTGCTAGACCTGTAGCATTCCTGCAACTTCTCTTGTATCACAGCATCAGATTCTTATAATCTGATTTTATGCCCCAAACTTCACAGTAATTCTTCTTCATCTCTTCTTGGAAAGACAGCGGCTTTCTTTATAACATAGAGACTGATGTTTTAAATCTAATGAAGTCTGCTTACAGTGTAAATTTCCCACTGATTAACCATAATAAGGATAACAGCAGCACCCAGAGGCATCTACGAGAGTCCAGGGGGACTAATCCCAAACCAGACACAGTGAACAAGACAGTAATCCTTGTAAGATCATCCTGCTTCTCATAACTGGCTTACTTATCCCTTTTCAAGTTTATTTATGCACCATTCAGAAGACACTTCCTGTACATAATTTTGGACTATTTCACAGAGGTAAAGAGGTACATAACTTAGTATAGTATAGTCCCCATTTTTACCACATCCACCGGTGATGGTTTTACACAGAAGTTTTTACAGACTTACGACATTATCAAAAAGTGCTGCTGAAGACCAAGAGGTGGAAGGGGGAGAGAGGGGTCAGAATTGATCCCGATGTTTTGTGAAGATTTTCCAACAATTTCAGTTCTAACCTCAAATAAAATACTTAAAAGCATTCTTCTGTGTCTGTTGAATTTCTGTGTTCAAAACAACCCCTTATAAAACAAGTCTTTCTGAGACCATATACCCCAGAGAGGTTTTCCAGAGGCTGCTGTGCTTGCTTCTTATTGTTCAGCAAGTCTGTAAGAGTATTAGTAGTTACAGTCCCAGTTTAAAGCACAACCTGCAGCATCATCTCTACTCCATGTGAGCAATAACAGGACTCCTGGTATTCTAAATAAGGTTTCCGCTCTCCCTCCACACCTTCAGTTTTCTTTAGATTCCCTAATTTGTCTGAGCCATCACTGAACTGGGAGCTGTGGCTCCGTGTCCTCCCTGGTTCTGCCCAAACCTACAGAGATGAACCCCAGCCAGGCTGCCCAGAATGTGACTCCTCTCTTGAGGCTTTCCCAGAGGATGGCACCACCCACACACCACACTGGGGCTGCTCCAGCCTGGCAGGACAGCCAGCAGAAGGAATCTTCAAGGCCGGCCCACGCAGAAATGCTTCCTCTATCACATCCCTCTCCCAGTACAATGAGTTTTAAGTTTTACACGAATCTATTTTAGGCTGGTAAAGGTCTTTTTGCCATAACTCCCAAGCTGTGTCCAAGCGTGCAGCAGCTGATGCCTGCTAACCCCAAATCAAATCCCTCCAGGAGGGAGCTCTACTTTCCTGCCTCCTTCATCATCCCTCCTCTGGGCCAAGCCAAACATTATACACAGCTTCTTTGCACATTCCAACTCCTGCAATCCCACAGTTCCATTTCCCAGCTCTCTCAATAGGGTGCCATGTAATCCAGTCTTAAAAGTAAGTCCTAAGCCATTTAAAGCCTTATGAATAAAAGGCTTTAACCATTGTAGAGCTTTATAAATCAAAAACCAGCAACGTGTTCTCACGCTATTAAAGCATTTTGTGAAAGAAAAAAAAACTTTTCCAAAATATCTAATTTCTCCTTTTACAAGGAAAGGATTGTGAACAACAGTTTTACATGGGGTATAATACATTACATAAGATTGCAACGTGAAGCACTATAAAATGCTTCTGAAAAACCCAAATTGAGTAGCTGCTTAATAAACAATAAGATTGAACAATTTTTATTTAATTCAATTTCACCCTCTGATCCCACATAGAGCCGTGCATTGCCTGCATCCATTTCTTCCCTGTTTAGACACATCCTTACATTACATCAACTCCTATAGTATTATAATGCAACCTATTACAATAATTTATTTTTTCTATATTTTCTAGGCATTAGTATCCCAGAAAACCTTTTCTAAGGCTGTTCATATAAAACCTAAAGATATCCATTCCAAGAGTTCGTGCCTTGCTTTCAATAAAAATATTGTACGTTGTTTCTTCAAGTCAATTTTTAAGGACTTTTTTCTCTTTTTACAGCCACCTCAAAATTGCTTGTACATCACTTGTGACTACAGTGCCTGTTCTTACATAGAAAACCACACAGCTATCAGAATAATCTGTGAGCTAGATCAGTAACAAACTGCAAGACCCTAACATGTTAACAAAAATTGCAATTCCACTGCTTTGAGGAAGTAATTTTCCACCTGTGTAAGCCTCAGGTTGATGGAGAGTTAAAGTTAGTTGCTGAAGAAAGATCGATGGTCTGGAATTCCTTCCCTCTGCAAACAAGCTTGGACCAGGAGATTTGCAATGTGTGATTAGCATAAGGTACCTCAGCGAGAAAAATAATAAATTGGTAAATTAAGGCGCTGATCAAGATTTATATTCTGGTCCTAATGAGCACTACAACTGGTCAATGCCATTGTAATCAGCAATAAGAACTGTTGGAGAAGTGTATAAATATTGGCTTAGTCTTTGTTAGGTCAAAGGTAGGCAGTCAACTAAGATCAGTAACTTTTGCTTGATGTTAGATTTGTACAAGACTTTCATTTAATATATTCTTCTCCTGTGAATTTACTATTCATTCCAGAGATCACATTATTTTAAGGCCTTTAAACAGCTGTCTTCTCTTTTGGAGACAGGAAGAGATTTGCTTCTACAGAAAAATTGATTAATTCAGGCTTTGCCACTGAATTCATGCCTCACTTTCTTATTCCTTCTTGAGGTGTCCTGCTGGTCCCACAGTGAGTTAAGGAACCTTGATTTTTATAGGCTATTCAGCCCCAGTGAGCAGCAAGCATGCTGTGCACACAGTCTGCATAAAACTTTCATACATCACAAGTAAAGTCGTCTGCTAAATCCCTTATTTGAGTTCAGGATGTCTCTTCCCTTCTGAGATCCCACAAACATTAACTATTTTATTTGGGGTGACTAAAAGAATTCTGCACACAATTGGTGCAATCTGCATGTAGATTCATATTCAGGGAAATATACAGAGCTCCCTTGTCCTCTTACTTAGAGGGCAATGGGAAACCATCAGAATTACATTGTATTTCATAAGCCTATAATGTTTTGTTCCCCTCCTACTCTTCAGAGCTTCTTGTAAAAGTCAGTAGTTTCTGCATTCACAAAAAAAATGATGGTAACTCTTCATTACCCTGAATATCTCCACCAGAGACACTCAGAACAAACAGTGATACTTTAAGTGGAATCTTAACAAAAGATATCATCCCTCAAGAAATAATACACCCAGAGAGAGGAATTAAACACCCCCTGGGTGCTGTATCTTACTCCTCAACTGCTGCCCAGGCACTAGATCAGTCCCTACATGTCACCTTAAGTACCACCTCCACCTAAACTGAACCCTTTAAGAGAAGTGTTAATCATTACTTTTACTTCCACCACATGAGGGGCCAACCATCAGTACAGTACCAAAATACTCAAAAAGATATCTAGGACATCATCTGATACCTTTTCTTTATTCATATCAAGAAGAAAAACACCTTTCACACACTGTCTTACTATGAGTCACCAAAGCACTTCCAGCTCTTTAGAATCAACTCAAATATTTTGCAAGTATAACTCAAGTTAGCCCTGATCACATCTCAAGCCATACTTTGGGGATGACTTTAAATATCGATTAAATAAATAATTCCTTCACAAAATCATCCCCACATTACACTTGGATAATATTTACATACATTTTTTCCACAGCAACAACAAAAACATTAGTCCAATCACAAGAAAAACCCATGATATTTCCAATGTCTTGCTTGGGTTCAAAAAATATCCAAATTACCAGAGAATTACTTAAACAAAATGAAATTTTACCTAGTGTGATACAGTTCACTTGATAAATTCAAAAGGCATTAAGGTTCCTAAGAAGCCACATTGAAAACAAAACACCAGATAGGATTAATATGCTCCAGTCACCTGAAGTTTCTGTATTTGATCAGAAAACCTAAGAAAGCAAGAGGGAGAAGGGAAACTGGCTTAAGGGGCTCAGAGGAAGCAGATGATCACCCCAGGAACTTAATACTGCAAGTTTAACATTTCTGTCTTTGAATGAGACTGGCTTTCAATCTATTAACCTTCATTTTTCTGAGCATTGGGAAAATAATAGCATATATTATATACATTACATATATTATGTCTGATCAAATTTTACTTATGCCTGGAGGGAAACACTGGCTGCAGCTGAGACTACTTCAAAGTACCACAAGCTGGAGATGTAGCATTAATATCAGCCAAACATATATTTTCTTAATTGAATATCATTTATGTTCAGACTTATTTAACTATATATTGTTTACCAAGAAACCATGAAATAGTATATTGGGTTCCAAATGTAGAGCAACTACTCTTTGAACAAGGCAAGTAAATAAATCAACTTAGAAACACTGTTTAAGTAGTTTGTTAAATATGCTGGGAAAAGAGAACTCAGCTATTTATGACTCTAGAAAGATTCAAAGTCGGTAATTAAAATTAACCCTATAGACTTAAGATTCCTCTGCACTAAGTAGTGAGTAAAGAGGCTTTAAAAATCATTACTGGGCAGGCATATCTGGTTTAGTTTTTTAGTGTTAAGTCATTTTAGAAGGTTCTGTTTTTAAAAAAAAAACAGGTAAAGCTATCCTTCAGTTTTGATGGCATCCAAATAGGACAGCATCTGCTTAGTAAACAAGACCAAACCACTGCTATTTATTAAATAGCAGCTGTGAAGATACAGGGATCAGCAAATAAAATAGCAGAATCAAAATTATGTATATTACCAGTCACGCTGTAATTAAATATTAGACAAATTTTTCAATGTTAAACTTGTAAGAGAGGACTGATCTCTTCACCATTCCAAACACATTTTGCAAGCTATTGAGCAGATGAAATTTTCTTTGTCATCACTCTTTTTAATGCCCTGCCTTCACTGATGGCTATTCACTCTGCAAAAGTCAACTATAGCCAAAAGAACAAGATTAATGGAAACTTCCCTTGATCTATTTAGTATAGTAAAAGGTGGAGCAGTAAATTACATGCAAAACTCAATTGCTAAGTGATAAAAGGAAAATAATAATCTTTACAGTCATCAATGACATCAGCATTAATCATATACTAAAACACACTAGAAGATTTAATTAAATACCAAAGAGAACTCTTCAGACATATGGGATGAAAAGCCTAACGTGGCTAATGGTACTAGGTGTTGCTCATTCAAGCTTGGTTCTTGGTTTATAGCACAGGCAACCATTGTGCCCTGTGCAGCAAAGTGGCCTTTCCCTTGACACTGCTCACCAATTACAGCTGAACTCGTGGAGGTTTCGAGTTAGATACAGCAAATCCAAGCCTGTGCTTAGTGATCATCATTGTTCAGAACAACATAGAAGAAAAGAAAACACAAGCCCACAGCATGTTCTAAAATAAAATTTAAATGCCTCCCCACAAGTATAAGGCCGTGGCTGAGCCACAGGTTCAGCTGTTTGATCAACCCAATTTAATTTCTCCTTTGTAGCTGAGGTGACAATCTCCTTGAGATATTGAACCTAATGATGTTTATAAATGCCCCAATAAAGCATGCTTACCATTATTATAGCTACAGGGCTACAATCACATAACTGTGCCCTCAATTTTTTTTAATTCTTACATGTTTTCTCTTATTTAAAATTAGTTCATTATGAGGATAAAAATAAGCACATTGACCACTTTGTCGTTATTATTTTCTTTTCTCATTACCTATCGGTCTAAAATCAGGACGTTCCATTTTTCCATACAACATAGTTACCATTGTCATGAACACTGTTGGGTTTGGAAGTAAATTACCCAGTGAGATGGGTACCACTGTTACAGACTCATCTCTTAAAAGACACGATACAAGCCATTTTCCCACTCCTGTGGCCTGTCACTTCACTGATGCTCCAGAACACAAAAGGAGCAACGGGATGAGTTACTGGAGAAAAACCATTCAGTAAGGAGAGCTCCAACTCAATTCACATGAAAAATCAATCTATTTAAAACCAGTATAATACCTTTTCATCCCCTCTCCAATGTTATGGCTTGGGAACGATGGTGTCTTGCTCCCTTTGTTATACAGTATCTGAAATTGCCGGCTAAGAAAATCAGTGTAATCCAGAGTCAGTGAATGCCTCTTGGGAAACATATCTTCATCTAAAAATGTGACAGAGTTACTGACAGACTGTAAAATAGGAAACTTATTTAATCAGATCTAAGGGATCCAAAAGTCAGAACGTTAGGGGCTGGAAATTGGTAACAGGAATACTTGACACAAATATCATTACTTTAAAATCATTCAGCTAAATAAGCTAGCATACTCTTTCTGTTGTCTTAAGACTATTATAAGGCTGCAGGTTTTACATAGTTCACTACCAAAAAATTAAAATCCCCAATTTAATGGTCAAAATCCCATTTTCAAGGAATCCCCATCTCAAAAATCCGCACATTTAATTATTCTTGATATAGTTTTCAACACTCTGTACAGCCCAGGCCACCGAATTTCCTACTACAAACACAAGGCCTAAAACACTTCAGCTCGCCATTAAAGAGCCAACTAGCACACGTTCTGCCCACGCTTTCTTCCTTTCACAAGCAATCTAGTGACTCCCTTGCCCCAAACTAGGAATTTTATATCTTCTTGAATTCTAAATTAACTTTGTTAAACGCAGGTCCCTGCCCTGACAAGAGCCCCATGTACACACACAGTAAGAACAGCGGATCACAGGACACTAAAAGCAGGCCAGGTTTGAGGCTGGGGTTGCAGAAGGAATGATAGAAATCTGAAAAACCTCAATTGGTAACAATTAATTTAAGAAAGAATAAAAATTGTCATTTCTATGATGTCAAAAAATTTCCAAGTCTTATTTTCCTCCTAACACATTTAATGGAACTCAATTTGACAACGGGAAAAGGTTTCATAATAACAATGTTCTGGTACTCTCAAAATGGAATATTTTCTTTGGCATTGCTTTGCTCCGTATGTTCATTTTTAATTGATATTGACTTTTATTCTATGACAGGCTGCATTGATTGGGGAATGTTTCAAAGTCTCATTTTTCAGTTTTTGATTGCCATCATGTCGCACAGGAAAACACAAACACCTATTTCCATGTGCTCTGCGGACTCTGTGCTTCACCCTTTTACTGATTCCTCACGATCTCACAGCAGGTAGGTTTCAAAATGCCAAAAAAATCAACACAGATCTGTAGTTTTCCTGTATCCCATCCACTATCACATACTCCATCTCAACAAAACTGTCTAAGGAGGAACTGTATTTTGATGTTTCTAGTCCAAGGAGTCAGTCATAACTAGGCATGGACAAAAACCATCCACAGTAGCTGTCCATCCATCCCGATCACTGATTTTGTATGTGTTTCTATTATGCAAAGAGAAAGAACTTGCTTATGCCATGGAAGTTCACACTATTTCCAAAAAAAACCAACCCTGTGCAGAGTATTTTTAATCTTTGATTATAGAATCAGATTAAAAATTGACAATTGAAGATCTGAAGCTAATTTAACCTTCTTCAAAGGGAAGGAGACTAATAACCAACACCATAACTCTGTGTTAGTGGACAGTTTTATTCCTCTCCATATTGGAGGCAGGAGAGGAACAGATTTTCGGCACTGAGGCAAATCAAATCAGTCTGTGAAGAATTCATTGGGGAGAAAAAAATTTAAAGACATCATCAAATTAAACAGTATTACAACCAACAGAGGTATGTGTAAATTTTCTTGTAAAGTGGTACTTAACGTGAAAAGAAAGGACTCAGAAGTGCAATTCATGGTATCCTTGGCTTCTTAAGCACACAACATTAGCTCCAGATTGTCAGTCTTTGGAGGAAAATACCTGTACACTACTTAAAATTCCAATTTGGCAGTCAGGGCAGAAAAAAAATGAGCCTTTTAGAACTGAATTCAAAACATGAACGAGTTTTGTACCATTTTTATGTTGTCAGTGCTGAAAGAAATTATGTTTGCAGTAACTGCATCTTTATTTAGGCAGGGATTATCTGCAAGTGGATCTTCCTGCACTGTTTCTTTTATGAATAAGGCTGAAAGCAGAAAACTCAAACATGAAAAACAGATACCATTACAACTGTCCAGTACTTTCAGCAATTGGCATAGAAGGAATAAAACATTAGGAGGGGATTTAATCCTAAAAAATTAATTAACACCTGTGTAAATAGAAATATTATTTTAAGAAACACAGACATCACCTTTACCTGCTTACAAAGAATAAAGACATGTTGGCCTGGGTTTTTTGAAACTTCTAGGTGTTTGATATCTTTATCCCAACAACAATCTATAACATTATAGGAGGAACCTCTGGGAAATTTTTCACAAGTACTTCAGAGAGGTTGGAATTATCTTCTGAACAACCATTGACATAGACCTGCGTTCATAAAAAAATCTGATAAAAACAGTATGTCTTCAATTATTCAAGGCTGTATTTGAAATCCCCACTCCACTGTGAAGCCACAGCATAGCGAACATTTCCCAGTCTTGTTGAAAGTTCTGAAGGAAATCAAAGTGTTACCAAAGAGATTATTGCATTTCAAATAACTCTTGAAAACCTCTTCCCGTGAAACCACCAGATGATGAATGGAATTAATTTGGGGAGGGGAACTTGTTGGGGTTTCTTCGCTGGTTTGGTTTTTGTTTGTGTGTTTTGTTCCGGGTTTTGGGATTTGTTTTTGTCTTATTTTTCCTGTTGTAGATCAGTTTTGACTGCAGCTAAATAGCTGCCTTTGTGGGACACGTGTATAATATATTCCATGTAAGAACTGTCATTTCTACAGGGTAGTTTTTGTCTCTGACATTTGTTCATGCTGCAGAGTAGTTAGAAATATGCTATTTACTTACAAATAGATCAAAATATTTAATATGAACTTGACTTTTTATACAATGACTGTAAAGCATGAATCATTAAATAGACTATTTAAATAAGTTATTTTGCTTTTTTGTTTGTTTTGTTAGTCTTCCCTAACAATATCATTTAGGCACCAAGTATGCATCATACCATGGGAATTTAGAGGTTTAAAATATAACAACCCTCCCTGATTTTTATTTGTTTTAAGGAAACATTACCTATTATATTGGTAACATCCCATCCAGATCAAATACAACATATTGAGGTCCCACTACAGAGTTATAGAAAAAACACTGACAGAAAGCTCTGTTATCCTTAAAGACTGTGAAATTCAACTTTACTAACAGTAAAAGGAATGTAAAAAAAAAAAAATCTTAACTGCTTGATTAAAGCTATTCTGTTCAACAAACACAAACCAGTGCTGCATTCATCGAATTCTGGAATGGATGAGAAGGACGCCTTAAGGAAAGCACGCTTTCTATCTGAAATTTCCTAAATTATTCTTATTCTAGCAATATAGAAGCAAAATATGCCCAGAAGTCTATGTGTCAGTGAGAACTCTGCAGTGATTTATGAAGCTTTTTGTGCTTGAAATTTTACTGTAAACTTACTTGAAGAAATCTACCTCATCTATTAATACTTAAGAACGCACACAGGTCTTATGTTTGCTGTGTTAAGCAAGTAGGAAGGATTTCAAAGCTAAATAAACAAACATTCTCAGAACTTCTCTTTGCCACCGAAGGCTGAAGCTCGTTGGAGAGAAGAGAAAGCACTGAGAAGTGGCGAGATGCTGCACCTGGGAGACTGACATTAAAGTTGGACAATACCCTGTAACAGTTTCTTTCCTCATTGCAAAATAGGATTTCTTACCACTTCCAGTAAAATACACCTTTTCTAAATGCTATTTTTATCTGCCAAATAGATCTCAAGTATCTGCTTTCACACATTTTCTCCTTACAGTCTTCAAAAAGACACAGTTCAAAGAAGTACAGGATCAAATAAGTTCCATATATACAAGTCTAACATATTTATCCCTTTCCATATATGCATTGGTTCTTTTTTACTCTTCTTGTGTGTGTGTTTGCATGCAGAATTTATTACACACAAGTTTATGTTAAAAGCCAGAATCAGAAACATGGAAGGGAAGCAATTGTTAAACCACATTACCCCTGAACTTCACACAAGTGGAAAGGACAAGTCCGAGGATAACCATAAAAATTTCAATTTTATTTCCAGCAGCACTGATGCCAGACACACTCTTGCAGAGGGATTATACATAAAAATAATTCAGCAGAATATTAGTTTTGATGCAGAGGAAGCCTACCAAGAGCAGGAGGTGTTTTGCCAAGCAACACTTGTTAAACACAGATAATGCAGCTCCATTGTGTTTACCCATCTGTGACTTGAGGAGGAAGGAGTGAACTCTGCCATAGTTCTCTGCATATACAATATATTACTTATGTTAACCAAGCTGGACAAAACTGGCCAAAATTCATTTAATCTCACTGAAGTGTCACAAGGACATAATTCCTCAAAATTAGCTTGTCAGACCTCAGTCCACTTCATACACAAAGCCACACAGGCTTAACTTCATTGTGTATATATATAGCTACAGACAATTTTCCAGTTGGTGCTTTGTAAAATATTAAACTTCCTGTGATGTCAAACACATCATTTCAGAAACTTTGCTTTTCTATAGTATCCAGGCAGAAAATACCCTGTATGTGCTCAAAGCACTATGAAACTGAGGGTTACTGCCAGTTTTGACTTAGAAAGTTCCCAGCAAAACTTAGTTTCTGATACAAGTTACGTATAGAGTATATTTTTATGAGTGGAGTGACAGAAAGGAGAAAGACACTGACACTAAATTACACTGACACAGACTTGTTTCTTTTCAGCAAGAAATCTGTAACACTGGAGATGATTTTCCTTAATATTTTTAGGCCTAATTTCACAGAAGTCCATATAGATGCTATTCTGAACACCTGCTGCTCCCAGTGCATGGGGAAGAGGAGAGTCATTGCTACAAGTTGACTTAATAGAAAGTCTCAATGGGGTTTAATTACTTTTATTTCAAGATCCAGTTTTTCTAAAGCACTGGATGCATTTTATATTATCAGGGAAAACAAAAACAGGGACAACTGCAACATAAAAACCATTCAGCTGTAGTTTATGACTAAATACAAAACCAGTCTAAGGTACAGCTAAATTTTACCCTAGGGAGGAAACCACAAGTATTTTAAGAGGTCTAGAGATGATATGTTCTGTAACTTCTCTCCTGATGGCAGCAGTTATACACCTTCCCTAGTTAAACTGCATTGGAGAGACAGGCTACACACACACTGTGTAACACCCCACTGTAAAAATAATTTACAATTTTAATAAGAGTAGATTAAAAAAAGAAACCGACTGTGGACTTCTCCCCAGAAGATGGTGCTGCAGCTCTAGAGCTCCACATCGCACAGTAGATATAGAGACAGCAGGATGCTCCCTCCTGGAACACACAGAGAACAGCTGAGGGAGAAAAGATTACCCCCAGAGATGGCTTTTCTTAATATCTCTCGTAATTAAGCCTGCTTCATCTGGGCTACAGAAAGAATTACCAAACTAATAAAAAATAAATAAAAAATCCAGTGGGTTCTTACACGTATCAGATGAAAATGTGCTGTGGTGCAAGTAAAGCCCCTTCAGAGTAGCTTCCTTTTCTACACGCCTGCATTCACATGCAGAAACCCAAACACACGCATGGATTTCTGACATTCAGATGAACGTAAAAAATAATATTTTCATCCATTATCACCACTGTATCACTATTTTGGAAATCACTGTCTAATGGCACTTGCTCCCCCCTTTCACTCTCAGCTACTAAAAAACGTAAAGGCAAAGAAGCAGTTTCTCTCAGAGGTCTCAGTATTGTCATAGATTAATTCTGTTAACCTTTTAAACATTTTTTGAGGACAGTGTTCTATCTGGTCTTCCACATGAAGGAAACTCAGCCACAGCAGCAGCTTATTCAGCTCCTGCTGCAGTTAAATGCAATGTTTTAAAGGCAGCTGGGAGCAGGGAGCCTATAGAAGCTGTAAGGTGTATTCTCACTAAAGCTGCTGGTAAAGATGGGAAGGAAGAAGAGAGCCCAGCAAAAAAAAAGAGCTTCTCCTATAGAAATTTCCCTGGGGAGAAAAAAAATAAAAATTCAATGTATGAAGAGTTGTCACCTTCTCCCTCCACATCTCACCCCTCTTCCACCCTCAGACCACCACTATCACTGGACAGCAGCGCTTTTCAAACATGCTTAGCAGGTTTAAGCCAGACCCTCATCCTCACCTCTAGGTAATATTTTAATAAAGGCACTGACTCATCAACCTGTCAGCTAGAGTGTTGTTTCCATCTTTCTTTTCAACAGGGTAATTTGCAGGTGGAATGGCAAAGCTAACCATCAATTTCCTCCTCCCAAAGCAAACCTGCAGTTGTTACCGCGCTTTGCCCACCGGCAGCAATTCCCTGTGAAAAGAGCTGACTCCATTAAGTGCATCTCCCCCGACCATGGACCACACGTGAATACCAGGCAATCTTTATGCAAATCCACTGCATACAGCCAGTTGCCTGCCTCCAAACACACCTTTCGGATAAATACACAGTTTTGCTCTTCCAAGATAAACAGTTTTTCTCCCAACCTCATTTCATTTGAGCACCAGCCTGCAGAAGTGCCCGTATTGTACAGTTTATTGAGAAATTAAATTATCACTAGCTTTGATTGCAGTAACTACAAAAATCACTGTAGTAGCGAATGCACTGTATATCCAACTATATAAAAAAAGATTTTAAATGATAACTTTCAACAGGGTGATTTTAAGCTATTTTTTCCAATCTCAAAAACATCAAAGTCACATGTTTTCACAGTCCAATCTTAATTATTGTATTTTGCAGACCTGTTGATAAAGCCTGCAGGAATTCTAATTAGCTGTGCCTCTGCATTACAGCTTCTGCTGTATGTGCTGCTGTTCTCAGCATGTGATCTCTTGCAGCTTGCTCAGCCAAGGAGGAATAAAACCACTGGAAACTTGGCTTTGATCCAAGTTAGAAAACCTGTGGAATTTATTTATTGTTTTAATCATCTATTTATTCATTCTCTCTAATTTTCTATCTCCAGGTTCCTCTGTGCAGAGAGCAAAAGAAAATCTTAGTTCCTAAAAAATAATCAGAGGACTCCTTTGTAAATGTAATTTTAAATAATAAAAAATAGTAAAAATGAATAATGGTAATAAAGTGACAGTAATAAAGCAACAATAAAATAAAAAGGAATAAAAAGAAAGAGGCATTTAAAGTAATTACTTTAGATATTCAGACTTAGCATGAATAGGGAGAATTCTAATGAGATATTAAAGAACTACTTTCATCTGCTTTTTGTAATGAATTATCTCCCAAGGAAAAAGGTTTTATTATACTGAAATTTGTAATTTTAACATCGCTATTTTTATACTAAAGTACTCAATAGTTGAAGTTTGCTGGAAGTAATTCATGAAATAAACTTCCTCATCTGTTTTGTGATCTGCAGTAATGGATGGTGGTTGAGCACAGTAAAAATTCAACATCCCTATTTAAGTTCCCTTTCTCCTTTTGCTTCCTCCCTTCCTTCCAGAAGCTTCATAATTCACTTCCACAATGCTTTTACTGCAAAGACAAGATACCAACTATTTATTTAAAGAAAAATAACAACAAAATCAGACAGAGAATGGAACTGGCATAGTAAACATCACCTCTCAGTGACTTACTCCATTTCATTTGCTAAACAGGAGAGGCAACAGCAGGGCTTTCAACATAAAATCTACTTTGACATGGGTGTGAAAGTAATGAACGGGACAGAATTCTCCACCCAGACCTGGCTGTACTTCTGCTAGTTTTTTAGTTATTTTTTGAGTGGGTTTGGAGTCGTTTTTTGTTCTGGGTTTTTTTTATCCCCAACCCAAATGAGGAACAGAGGGAAGAAATTCTTCCCGAAAAGTTGGATTTGGAAATTTTCCTTCAAAAGAGAGCAGTAATGAATACTGTGATGAAAGGTCCCCAAATCACAGCTATGCAAAGCCCAACCCAACTGTGAAGAAGACACAGATTTATGCTTCAGCCGAGGCAGCATCCCTCCTGTGCCCCAGCTCTAGGAAAGCTCTGGACATCCCAAACACAACTGGGCATCTGGCAATTTCTGAGATGAGTCAACCATCAGGTTGGAGGGCAAAAACTCCATCCACAGGACACAATAATCATTCAGCGTGAAACATGACCAAGCATTTTTCAAGCATTTCATTGCACAACCATGCATAGAAGAGGTTTCTGATCACACTTTAGGTTGAAATTAGGCCCTTCACTCTCCAGACAAGCCTTGATGTAACAGCAATTAGCAAAGCTTTCTAAAGCTTAACGTACTAAACACACTAAGCTGACAAAAACCATGGGTTTTTTAGATAACATTTGCACTACAAACTCCCAGTTTAAAATAATTTGTAACTGCTGTGACATACAATTTCTGAGACTGAGACCCTACTCTATCCTGTAACAGCAGCTGGGCTTTAAACTCTCATTTTCCATAACACTGGAGGAAGAAAAGCCATTAGAGGCAGGCAACGTGAATTGAGGAACCATGTTAGGCAAGGAGCTGAAAGCCCCTGTGTCAAGCAGAATGCTGTTTAACCACTTGCCTTAAAATCACAACCACTGCAGAGACGCTGAGTAGGTCACACTCTAGCATGACGAACAACAGCATGATTTCTCCAAATTATTAATATGCTCAGATTGCTAATTACCAAAAAATTAGAAAAATTACAGCCTTCAAGTACATAAAAAGCGTCTTTTTGCCAAAAAATAAAAAAAGTTACTATGCTAAATTGCTCCTCTCTCCTGCTATGTTACTTGTACACAGAGTAGCAATGATTTATAGTCCAGCTGTGTGACAGACAACTTTGTCTTTATGTAAACTCTCCAGGACACCTTTTTCATAAAAGTGAAGAGTGATTTAGCTGCGTGAGTTCCATTAATATTAATGGATGTCACGTGGTCAAATCCCCATGCCCCACTCTAAAATTTTATCTCTCTCTGTAATTAGAAATAATTTTCTCTGAACTGTCTTCCTTTCTGAGTGTGTGAAGAGACAGTAGAAAACATTGCAGCGCAAATTCACCACGGCACCAGCGACACAGCTCTTCAGAACATGGAAGAAGTGAGTTCTTACAATTCTAACCATTTCTTTCCTGCTTTCCTAAGCTGGAGCTTCCTCCTCCAAGGTATTTTGACTGCTGAAAATAGATTCCATGTTCTTTTTCTTTCACAAAAGGCACAAAATAATGATATTAAGTGTTCCTCTCATAACAATTCAGTCACAGAAACCAGGTATTTATGTTCTTCTCTTCCTTTAGGCCTGCTCCATCACTTTGGCCAACTGCACAAAGACCCAAGAGCTCCTAAGCACATCCTGTTCCCAGGCTGAAGTAACTCATTTTAATCTTTCAGAGCAATTGCTGCAGTCAGGTTTCCTTCACCAGGCCAGAAAGATTCTTTTGTGTCTGTTTCTCCAAGTTCTGTTCAGCAATTCAGTTCCCTGCTATTTCTACCATGACACACAACCTAATGAAACAGTCAGCTTGTGCTTGCACTGATATGCGTGTGTGCAAAATAGACTAAAAACGATGGTTTGTTCTAGTGCAAAAAGAACTTTTCAGAAAGATTGAAAGAATCTTCCAGAAAAGGATGGAGGGCTTGGTATATGCATGTTATTTGCTCATTCCAAGAGAAGCAGCTATCCCCAGACAAGAGAGCTCCAGGAGAGGTTGGGGTACTTACTGGGAGCTTTTGCAATAAGACATGAAGAGAATAAGCACAAATAACAAGCAGGAAGGACAAGGTACAAATTAACCTGTCTCAAGGAGTGTGTGTAGGGGGTTTATGAGTGCCTTGTCACAAGTGTGGCCTTTCCTCCCCCAAGATTCAAGTCACTGTAATCATTACTTCAGTTAAGGAGAGGTGGGGAAAAGACGGGCAAGGCAAAAGGTAAAACCCACAAGCAGAACCAAAAACAAAGGGGAAAAAGTGTGCACATTCACAGGCACAGTATAGAAAAACATGCAGCAAACAGGTAAAGCCACAGCAGCAAGAAGAAAAAGCATCTTTAAATGTCTCAAATGCTTGTTTAGAGAAAAAACTCTCTGAAAGTTATGTCTTTGGGCTCGCTCTATGTATTCATAAAAGGTGTATGCTTCACCTGCTCTTGTGAACTAGGTCTAACTCATACAAGTTTTGTATTAACTGCAAATTGAACTAGAAACTTCAAACAGAAGATTTTTTTTTTTAAGCTGTTCAAGTCTCTTAAAAGCCTGCACACCATCACACCACTTGTGATGATAGTATTGCATGGCAGTACTACCCACTGCTTATAAAAGGCCAATTGTTTGGTTCACGCACTTGGGTTCATTGTAATCAAGAGCCATTTCCAGTAACTGCCTTTTCATGCATAGAAATTGAGCCATTTATTTCAGTTAGCAACTTTACAAACACCAAGCAAAATCCCCCATTATCCTGATTGCTGCCATTTTCATGTGAAGCTGCACTGCAGTTACCTAGGCATTTTCGTCATCTTCTTTTGGCAATAGCTCGTTTTAGTGCTATACTTTGAACAACGAAAAAAAACCATCTCAATCTTCCTAGTTTTTCTCTCAACATTTATTTCTAAAGTGCATTGTAATTTTGACAGTATTTTGAATGGCTGTGGAAAATAGCAACTTATTAACACTTTCTTTTTTTTGTGACACTAAATTCCTACTGTCCCTTGTAAGGCTGCTGTTTTCTTTTAAAAAGTCATATTATTGAAACCAGAGCCTCCCATGAGAGTACCCTGAGCAACTACCTACATGAAGTTATAACCAGTATCATGCAAATATACTCTAGAATCACTTAAAAGACAGAATTCCATGCCTATGCAGCCAGTACAAAAGATTCCCACCATCTTTGCAAACTCAAAGTCATTAAACTTTGACAAAGAGACATCATTTTAATGCACAGAGTCACAACAGTTTCCTCAGTGCTTTCATTTGTGAATGGATCTTGGATTTCCTTTTCCTCTTCCACTTGGTACACCTTTTCCTGCTTTACTTTTTTCTTGCAGCCCTCCCCTCCTTTCCCTGTCTACTTCCATTGTTTTTATTGTTATATTGATCTTATTCCTGAGATCCTTTATCCTCTTCTTTTGCAATTTAGGGCCATTTTTATTCTTAAATCCATCTTATTACTTTAATCTGTTACAGCTTTTATTTTTCTTGCATTTAATCCTTTTTTATCTCTATCTGTCAATCTTTCAAAGATCTGCACAAGACAGGCTTCTCTTATGCCTTTATCCTCCAGGTTTCTCACGTATCTTTTAAATAGAAAAGTTTTACTGCTATGTAAACACTATCATTATATTCCCACTCAAAAAGTAGCCTTAGAAGCCCATAATTCTAGATGAATAAATTATTAGTTTATATTTGTAGACAGTTTAGCTCTGGCTGATGATAAAAAGCAAAAAAACAAACCCAGATAGAAACGAGGTAAAGTAAATTTTGCATCCAGGACTACTAATATGATTAATGTCCAAATGTCAAGGCTTTCATTATCCTCCATCCTTAGCAGAGGTGCCAAGTTTGCCAAATTTCATCACATTTATTAGATAATTCTGCAAAATGATGGAGATGTATTTCAGGATATGTTCAATGAACACATTTTTACCCAGTTTCAAGACTCATGCTAACTTTAATAGCTTCAGGATTGACTTGTAGGTGTCAAACTCTGTGCAAGTAGCTCTTGCAAAGTAAAACAAAATTTTTCTATTAAGAGTTGCCCCTTACCATATTTGTGTCCTGGAGTTGCACAGTAAATTGGAATTTCTACAACTCTGTATCATCAGCTGTAAAAATATTCCCTATGTTATCATACTCGCCATTCATCAGGGTTAAGTAACTTGTTTTGACAAGTAAGGAAAATAACATTCATTTTTCATTACCATTAGGTGAAATACAAGCAAATAGACTGTCTAGGCAGGTAAATCTCATGATTATTTCTCAACACTGTTTGCAATGAAGTCAAGTTAAAAAATCCTCCAATTCTGGCACTGCCAAAGAAGACAGAATGTACAAATGTCAAGGAAGTCTCCCTTACTGTGCGCTGCTGCCGCCTGTAAAACTCCACACCAGTTTGTTTTAAATCTGTTGTTTCAAGATGACATGGTGTGATGATAATAGCTAAATACCTCAAGATTGTGTACTGTGTGCTGTCCCTCTGGGGGTGGTAACATCACTTGTTATTCTCTGTAGGCTTACAGCTTGATGCCTCCCTTAAAACAAAGTCTTTTTAAAAAAAGCCAAAGTCGTGGCTCTACCTGCAAGCTGGTTTTACCATTATATATTGTACATCTGGTTGTGGTAACTAAGCACTTTCCCCTTTCCTATCTTCCCTCTCAGTCCCTCACACCAGCACCAGCCTTGTCTGCAAGTTTCCCAGTATTAGCTCTGGCAGGAATGAAAAAAACTTACTATTTTTAAAGCTGCCATTCCTTTGTTTCCTAGATATTAAAATCACACTGCAACACAGTGATGGTTTCTTTGATTCTCTTGAGTCTGACCAGAATCTCAGGTGTTTACATGACATGAGCCGAGTCAGTAATGCAAGCATTTGAAATAAGCATTAAGCTGATTTTTGGGTGACAACAAAATGAAACTTGTAGAGCAATGACAAAGCAACACCTCTGCCTTCTTCCAGCGTGCCTGAATCCTGGAAGCAAACTCAACATGAGACTTGCTTATTCTATTCCATTCTGCTATGTTAATTTCATGATTTCTCTGTTGACACTCCAAATTCTGGAAAGGTTTCTAACATCCAAAATTCAGGATATTCCTCTCAAATTTCTTGCATCTCCATCTTTCATCCAAAAGTTTAGTTTGCTCTGGCCACAAAAGGTGGGTGTGGATGAACTCAACTGCAGCAACGGCTGGCACAGCCCGGGGACAAAATTATTCTCACATCAGGATTTTTCATAACAATATCCTGAGTGCTCTATTTTTCAACAAAGGAAAGGTGCATTTCCTCAGAAAATTTGATGACCAGTATCATCAAATATATCACCCTAGATGAAGGCAGAAAAATCACAAGATTTAGACATCAAAATATGCAGAAACAGTATTTTAGGAAAGTAATCAAATTCATATATTTCCATTTAAATGGGACCTCTTCTTTCTAGTTATCATTCTTGTGATCTCTATATATAACTCTGTGTCATAATATGAACTCCCTCCTCATTATAAACCTGGTCATTCCTATAGGCCTTCCTTCTACTGAGCCAGCCTACGATTTTTCTGAATTTATTTCCATTAGAAAAACTACACAGGGCACGAAGGGAGAGTTTTGGGAGGGGAAAAGTCACTTGGTAGAAATCCCCATCAAGATAAATTCACTCAGACGTGAAAAGAAGGCAGCTCATCAGTGAGTGACCTGCAGCAAGGATGAGACAGATACAAAAGGCTACTCTGCAATTTGATTTCTATGCTGGTTTTAACAATTTTTAAAAGAGATATTCCTACATTTTCCAGCTCTTTCTCACTGACTTGTGCAATGCAGCAACTGCCCAATCTTCACATAGTTACCAATCACGTGTATTTTGAGGAGAGACAGAATGGAAATGGGAGCAAACTCCTCTCTCTCATGAGAAAACCAAAATATTATAGAAGTATTCAATTGCCTGAGCTTAGTCTAATTGGAATTACTGAACTAACATGGCATTATCCTACAGGCTTTCTGAGAATTTTTCACTTTATCCCTATGCCTTGAACAGCCTAAATTAAGAAATCTGAGTTAGTTAAAAGAGATAATCCCAGAAAATTTAACTGTCATACCTTTCCAGAACAAGGCAAAGCACTTCAAGTCAGCTATTATTAGCAACAAATTAGAAAGTAACGTAAGAAAGAGTCATAAGCTGAGTCAAAAACTTAAAAGATCTTTCTTTGCTAGGGAAGAGAAGACCTTGGTGAAAGAAAGTGCTGACAGAAATGTCACAAAGTGCACTAATGACAGCAACCCCACTGCTCACCAGGCAGTGTGCAGAGAAAACCTGACAGCAACGAGCACCAGGGTCTAACACACCACCAGAACCAGATGTAAATGCACTGCATTGTTAAAAACGATGATTATATAAAGCACAAACCTAGAAACTTCTCTTTTCCAGTCCTGATTTCTAAGGGATTTATCTTAAAACCTCCCCATGGAGGCATTGGGAATCAACTTGCAAACTACACCTACAGGTGAAACAATCTGCTACCCTTTCATTTGCACTGTATCAATTTTGCTGCTTTAAGGGAGGTGATCAACAGAGAGCCGTCTCAGAGGAAAACTGGATCCTCTTTTGCTTTGCACCTCTATATAAAGTACTCTGAAAGTATTCTGAGGTGTAAACGTGCAGCTCAAATTAGTAATGGAAAGTTTTCTCATCTTGAGTCACAAGTTTGAACCCAAACTATATCTGATTTTTTTGGTTGTTGCTCTGTTTTACTTTTTGGTTTGGTTTGGGTGTTTTGTTAGGTTTTTTTGTGGGGACAAAGTGGGTTGTTGGTGGTGGGTTGTTTGTTTTGGTTTTTTATAAAAGAGCTCATCCTTGGCTTTATAGCCATGGATGAGTTTGCCCAGTCAAATACTATTTTTCTAATAAGAACTCTGGTTACAATTGGTGATGTTTTTTTCGTCTCAGAAAAAGACAAAAGGCTGAAAACATGAAACAATCCTACAGGAGAGGTTCTGCCCCATGAGAGGAACGAGAGAGCAGGCAGCCAATCCTACCACTTCAGCTGTTTGTCAGCTCTGGCAGCAAAGAAGTTGTGACTTCGGTGTTGCTATTAAAACATCCTCTAGGAAGTAAATTCAATTATTAATTGCACCAGCGAGTGATCAGCTTACAATTAGTGAATTAAAGTTTCATTAATTATGTCCTGGATTACCAGCTTTTAGTCATAAACATTAACTGTGCAGTTATTCAGCAGAAATAAATGATCAAGCCAAATCCAGTAACTGACCAATTTCATTGCCACCTCACTTCAAAGAAAACCTTTGTAAAAGAAGATGATAAACCAGGAGCATATTTAACAATATCCCATTTCTCCTCCAGCTGTTCCAATTATTTTTTGTCTTTAGCATCTGGTAATATCACCAGGTTCAAAATTTCAAAACTACCATTATACCCTGACTAGGTACCTCTTAATTCCAAATTAAACAAATTCATTCCCATGTACTCAGAGATTTGCCATCATCTAAATGACCAAAGTCATTTATAGTTCTTGTCAACATAGATATCCTGATTTTTAACATATTAGGTACATTATGAGATATTAAAATGCATCAATGACAAACTTTGAGGAGGCAATTGATTAAGCCTGTGTATTATTCCCTGTATTTGGAGAGAAAGCAAAGACCCTGTACATCATTCAAGAGAACAGGATCATCCAAGCACCTCACAATGGAATTGACATCATAAACTGACATGGAATCAGACAAATGCAAAGGACAGGAGGAACTGAGTAATACATCCAGAATAGCAAAGCTAAAATACCAGCAACACATGCAGCAAGGATCAGTAACAAATTGCCAACAGTACAACTGACAGTCAAAGAAGTTAAGCTGCTAATTAATATGCCAGAAAATAGTTAAAAGCTGCTTTGGAGCATTTTTTTTTTTGGCCTTTGTGTTCACACTTTTTGGTCTGAAACATTTTATTGGCATAAATAACTGGTTTGCTCAGGAGCTTGTCCTGCTGTTTACCAAAGTCCTCCAAAAATATCAAGTCCATAACCTCCATAAGGCAACATGTGCCAACGCTTAACCACCCTCAGAAGGCACAATTGTCAATGCAGAAGATGAATTATCAGCCTGCACGTGCTATTCAATTGCTCACATGGAACGATCACCACAGGGCACCTCATGAAGTGCCACTGGGAAGCACAGAGGAGCTCTGAGGTTGACTCTTCAGATTCTTGCCAGTTGTTTTGGGGTTTATAATTTTTTCATGATCTTCTATGAACACACTGGTTATAACTGAACATAGATGGGTTGGGTGAAAGCATCAAGTAATTATTTAATTTTTAAAAACCACATGGATTTTATAAAACCTTTTAGCACTGACACATATAATTATGTACTTTCCCATCCTAACATTAGAAAACTAAGCTGTGACAGATATACCGTTCTGATTAATGTAAATAAAAAGAAAACAATGCTGCTCTGTACCTCAAAATCTATATTTCTGAACAAAGCACACTTGAATAATTCACAGTTTGAAAAATTAAAGTTTCATTTCCACAAGCAAAAATTACTTGATAGAGCCTAGATTGAATTAATTTTATACTTCTGGGAAACTCAGCAAACAATCTTTTCTGTAACAGACTGAAATAGGAACAACATTGTGCAGACATCGCAACAACATGCCAATTACCATGGTGTAGTCTCTGCTGAAATATATTTCCAATTTTCAAAGTTGAAAGACCTTCAATAATGGTAATTAAAGATGCTCTGATGCTTAAAACCCCCAAATCCACAAGGGATGGAAAAAAGAGATTAAACAATTTCCAGTGGCTTAGCAGAGAGCTGATGTTGCAGAAACATAGTGGGACCCGGGCAGAGCACACAGAGCCTCATTTACAGGCACTCTCTGGAACATCTGACTGCCAAACCATGGCTGGGACTTGTTTTCATGGTTCATTAATTCGAACACTCCAAAAAGGCATCAGGGACCTTCCTAACAGTCTGTCAGTGCAGAGAGAGGGGTCCCAGCACCCAGGATGTCTCCCAGGCACATTTGAATGGAGTATATATTCAGTCCTGATTTGCAATTCACCCGTTCTGCCCTCAGTTTTCTCTGTGTTATTGAAAACGTGCATTCTAAATCCTCTTCTGTGTCTAAATTGGATAAATGAACTGATAGATATTAAATAATATCCGCAATGGCACAACTAAATTTGATTTAAATCAGTAAAAAAAAATTCAGTAGGGCAGATCACCAATCACCATTAGTTCAAGTCTTCTCTTCTAATAGAATAAGCAGCCTCTAAATTGAGAAAAATCGCAGTGGAAGTAAAATGTAGTAATTGAGTTCATGTTGTAATCTTCTTCAATGTACTAATATTTCAATGGATTCAAAGGCAGGACACACTAAGGCATGTTTAACTTCTATTCCATATTCATTTTCTTTCACAACAGGCAATTGAAAAAACCACACAAAAGAGCAAAATACCCACATTTTTGTTTTCTGAATGGTTACTTAGAACTAAGAAAATAATTAAATCTATTCACTTGCAATTTGTATTTCTAATGTATTAATGCCTGAAGCCTGCCCCAGTTTGGTACTTAACTCCTTTCCACAGAGCAGAGTACACCCTGATTTTCATCACAACTTTCTACCTAAAAACTACAAAAGTATCCTATTCCCGGGTCAGATATCCAACATTACATAGATCAAAGGAAATTAACGCCATATGATGATGACAATATACAAACTTATTTTGCAAACAAAGACACCACTCCTACAGAGTGTTTTGCCTGAGATATGTGTTTTAAATTCATGTGTAGAAGACTTGGATGCGAATGAGGGCCCAGTCACCACTACGGCAAACCTTCAGAACAAAGGCTCTTGAGTCAGAGGAGTTCTGATGAGACAGTCAAAGTTATTTACCAGTGAGAAATCAGCATTTCTAAACATACAGGGTTCCCAACATGAACATACACATGTCGAAGCGACTGCTGACTTTTGGGTTAGTCCCTGTGGAATGACACTGCAGAGCACAGTCAAAGCCTTGCCCTGGTGAGGCAGGAGAGGCAATAACCCCAATGTCTGAGCAGGGCTGGCATGCAGTCACTGCTGAGCTTTGCATGGGGGCTTCATATGGGGGTCAGCTTCTCTGCCAAACAATTTTCAGCGCTTTTACGGCACAGAGGGAAGGTTCGAATGCACCACAAGTGGTGGGAGCTATAGAGAAACCATTAATTCATCCCCTATGGACGCAGATTCAGTATCTGATGAGGAATTCACTACATTCAGGTGACTTTTATGTGGTTTGAAATGTATTCTTTCCACTTCATCAGCATTTGACAATGGGCATTTAATCTCACTAATCAGAGAAGATTATACCTTGAGACCTGAAGCCCTAATGAAAGATTCGGATGTGCTTCACACACTTAAACAGATGTGACTCACAGTGATGGGCATACAAAAAGATTTGAGGCTTAAGGATGCTCTTACTTTTAGAACAGTTTGTATTTGTCAGTTGTTCAGTGCTATGAGATTTATTTTCACTGGGGTATATCTGGGGGAAAAAAATTAAAAAGAACAACCAACAGATCAAAAGAAATATGAATTCTGGTCTAATTAGTTTTCATTGTGTGCCAGTAATAAAATAAGGGATGGGAAAAGTAAAAAAAAAAACAAAAAGAAAAAATAATTAAAGTACCCCTAAACATTATAAAACAAACTTCAATCTTCATTTAGACATTTATTTTCAAAACTGCAGTTCACCAATATTTACAGCATGACAATGTTTATCACAGTTCCTGAAATAATCAATTACAGTAAATTATTAAAATCCCCTGATAAAATTTTGAGATAGTGGTTCTATCATATTTTATGTGAAAAGTAAAAAAGAAAAATAGTGGTTAAAAGAATACCACTCTTCAAAGGCCATTCACATGCACAAAAACCTAGAAAAACACATTTTGCTATCCTTTCATTCAGTACATTTGAAAAGAATTAAAGAATACATAGACAGTCTTCTTCCCTACACAAACTTTCACCCTGTTCACTGATTAGACACTTTCCTGTATCCCCCTTGATTCCCAATAACTTCCTGAGCAAGAATTGATATTTCACCAGGAGGAATTTCACACAGCTTGCCATCAGATGCTTCTCACACACATTAGACCACTTTTATTGTAAATGCATATTTTACCAAAAATTACTTTGCTGAAAAAAACCCTCCCTAACTCCAGCTACCCGAGGTCAAAGGAGGAATGTTAAAAACATTGGTCAAAGTCTCCTGCTGCTTCACTTCAAAACTGGAAAATACTTTGGCATAAACCCACAGTCACATCACTCCCTGTTTAACAGCCACAAAAAAAGCCCCATTTCTTACTCTCCATGTTAACTAATCACTTCAGAACCAGCTTACAAACCACAGCAGCATCCTGAAAAACATTTATTTTTTCTTTTCCTTCCCAAATCTGAGGAACAGCTTTAAGCTCAATAATACAGGAAGATATACGTTAGAACTTGTTGAGCTACTATACATCCTGCATTTTTTCATTTGATCCCACACAATTAAAACATCAAGGTGACATACTTATTAATTTTTTATGGAGATTGATTCCCACAGAGACTTCAAAGACTTTTTCCCCACCTTATAAAGATATAGTTACATGAAAAAACTGTCTTTGCTAAGAAAGCTGAGATTTCTACATAGGAACTTTTACTGCTTTCCTGGTTAAAAATAACTATGCTCTAAAACTTAAAGAATGTATCCTCAGAATAGTGTAATTTTTTATTTTGTTAAACAATGAAGCATATTGTCACAACACTTTGATAACAATATACCAGAAAGGCTTCTGACAGAATTGCCCATTGTCGAATTTGTGAGATTTGGACTAGATGAGTGGACTAAGGGGCTGAAAATAGTCCAGACTGGAAGAAACAAAGGACTGTAAATAGCACCAGGACACACTAAGGCATGTTTAACTTCTATTCCATATTCATTTTCTTGCCTCATGGCATCCCCCAGGGATCAATACCTGAGCTGACAGTCTGGACAGTGCACAGAGTGCACTCCCAGTGCCTGACAGGAGGAGTGTTAATCAGAGCAAAGTCAACAGGCTGGAGAAATGAACTGACAGGAACTCCTGAAGTTCAAAAACAGGCCAGTGTCCCACATCCTATTGTTTACCACACAGAACAGTAAACACTGGCAGCAACCGGCCAAAGAACAGCTCTCAAGTGATTTGACAGTCCTGGTAAAGTTAAACACGAGTCCTCAGTGCCCCTGCAGGGCAGGAGAACAAATGCACACCAGGCTGAACCAGCAGAGATGTGGCAACCAAGAGCCAACACACGATGGCACTCCCCATTCTGCACCCTGAGACCACATCTGGAGTGTTTGACACCCTCCAGTTTGAGGCAGACACCGATGTGCTGCAGTGTGTTCAGCAGAGGCCACAAGGGCCACAAGGACAGTCACACACAATCAGAGACAAGAAAACAGACTGGGAAAAATCCAGAACCAGATGGAATATTGACTTCAATCTGCACCTCTCCACTGAGGTGGTTCCTGTTAGAACAGCTCTGTGTGAAGGAGTCACTCAGGGAGGTGGAGCACTCCGTGACCAAACTTACCTACATTAGTGCCAAAAACACAGGAAGGGCAGTGCTTTCTCAGCAGCAAAAGACACAGCGATTTCATGTGTATAGAGCACATTTACTTCTGTTTATCATTAACAAGTGCCAGCAGCAGGAGGAATTGTACTCAACCAAAAGCATTGCTAAAAATGTTGGGCCGTTAAAAGTAAAAATAATTAAAATTAATGCTTTAACGGTATATGTAAAAGTCCAATTACAACTGTAGAATCATGAAAATGGAGTGGTAAAGCTATTAAGTACTAATATATTATTGTGCTTGGTACAAATACCAGAGCAGCGCAATTAATTAATTTTAATTACTGCAAACCCATATAAAATGTACCAATTTACCACATATTAACTCAGGAGCTTAAAGTGCAGCCAAACATTGACAAAACACTGCACAAAACCCACAAACAATTGAAAAAACTCTACACTGAACAAATTAGCCAACAGCAAATGCAGTAATATTTCTAAACTCACAAAACAAACAGGTAAAGCTGATGAGATAAAACTGAATGAGCTGCCTTTTTCTTAAAGAAAGGTGTGGGTTTTTTAAATATATTTTAAAATATAGAAATACAAAAACTAATTTGGGTCTAGTTTTCTGAGTCTAATAGTTATAAACTGAGTAGTCTTTCAGTGAACAGTCATCTTCATAGTAACTCAAAAGAAACTATCTCTAAATGTGGAAATTAAAGAATATGTATACACAAGGCAAAGGGAGAGGAAAAAGGATTCAATCCGCTTGCAGGTGCAGCCAGTGCAGGTTACAGCCTGCACAAGCGAGAGTGACAAAGTGTTTTGGTAGCAGTTCACCAACAGCGGGAATTTTACGTGTTCATTAATAAGATTTGATTCTGGCTGATCTACTTTCCTCACTCTGCTCTCACTCTTCAGGACATTTATGCATAAAATTCTGCTGGCTTGGCAGGAATGCTGATGGAAACGTATATTTTGTCTTTTGCCTTTTTTTTATTACCATCACTAACCTATTTTTCACTTTTGCTCAAGTAGGCAGCCCAGAACTTTTGTTATGCAAATTCTACAAACAATGTCACACCACTGGTATGTCAAATTTGAATTCTCAGTAATACATATGTACAAGTCAGTTACAAACTCAAAATCATTCTTCAAGATTATTCTACTAATGATTCAAAATACATTTGAGATAAGTCTAATACAGCACTGAACACGTTCAAGAAAAAATTGCTTTCCCTGAATACATTATCCTCTGTGAAGTGTTTATTCTGAGCAATTCAGGAAGTTCCTACCATATTCAGAAAGCTCAATATGTCTGGCCAGTGAGAACTGATCTATCAATAGTATTTCCAGAATGCCTAAAACACCTTCACTGGGGTTTTGCTTCCCTCCCCAGTAATCACAGCTCCTCTCACCACTCAGCCCACTGGCTCACATGAACTACCTGTTTGGTTTAATCTCTTAACTGCTGTACTAAGATTTACTTTGATTCTCTCAAACCTTATAGAGGAGTCAAAAGAAGAAGCAAAGGTCTAACACACAGCATTGTGTTACCAAATTACCTTGCTGAAGGCAAACTACACAGTCTTATCCAACCTCGTCATTCCCCTGAAGTACGTCCACCAACTTGGTTTTAATTACTTGCTCACTGGCAGATCATAAAGTGCTCCAGTAATTGTACAGCTTCACAGCTTCTTTTCTGCACAATGTTAATGCTTGAAGTCATAGCAGCCACAACATTTGTTATTAAAACTTCCATAAATTATTGCCTAGGAATTACAACCACAGGGATTTAGAAAACGTCAACAAACGGTCAGGTGCTTTTGCATGAATTTAGTTTTTCCTATAACAATAAAAATTACTAAAGGATCTTCATCAACAACATATATATCATAAAGCAAGAAAAATGTACTTTTGCAAAGAAGATGCCAGGGAAAAGAAAGTTCTCACACATATTTTGCAATTTCAGTAGGAGCACATTTGGGAGTAAACAGCAGCAGTAACTTCCCTCTGCTGCCTGTCATTTCAGAGGTTACACACAGTAGTTCTCAGGACTTAAACCAATTTAGTTATACCTGCATCCCATGGCATTTTGGCCTTCAACATCTCTGGGGAAGAAAAAAGAAATAAAGGAATAGGAAAGGAATAGGCTGCTACAGCCTGTCCTTTTCCACCACCACTGCTATTCCCAGAGCACAGAGAGTGACTGACTCCATTCAGGAAGGAGCACGGATTTAACAGCTCGGAGTGCAGAGAAAGACAACAAATTTCCACAGGAGCTGTTAGGATGTTATTTGGTGAAATAAATCATGAATGGAAGTGATAAAGAGTGGTCTGGAAGCCACAGGTGGAGCCATTCACTGTACTCACTTCACTGGCTACTGGAACTCACAATTTTGACACAGGACAAAGAAATAACCCTGCCTAAAACTACTATTTATCCCCCATCATAATCATCCCTTCTTTAGGAGGCTTCCTTAGAAGTCAACAATATTTACTGACATTTTTTCAAGATAATTCATTTTCTCAGCACAAAGTTTTATTACATGCTGCAGTAGCAATGAATTTGCACTCTGTAGCTCATTTTTAACTTCTATGTGCTGGTACAGAGCCAGGGAACTTGAAGAATTATTTTGGGTATCCTTGATAGTGTTGAGCACTAACAGCTTTAGAAGACCCTTGGGGATTTCAGTAAGTGTTTTATAAGTTTAGCAGCTCAGTTTTCACACCAGGCTGTGTTTTCTGTCTTGTAATCTAAAAAGAACCCTCTACACCTGCACAAGATCATCAGCTTCTGGTTTCCACTGAGCTACAAATGAAAATACTCGTTCCACAGCAAGCAGGAATGACACACTGTCCTCACTGCAGCCTGTTCTGGAGAAGCAGAATGACAGCTGGACTGCCCCAGACTTGTAAGAATCCTTTTGCAGAAAGTGTTTCTAGTTGAGGAAGAACAAACCAACAAAATCTATACCATAAACAACCTTAATGCTTAAAAGCAGAATGAGGGTGAAGGTTGACTGTGAAATAAGATTTGGTTCTGTATTTCAGACCTTTTAAATGGATGAATATCAGTTCAAAAACCCGGTATCAACTACTTTTCATAGAAAAGCAAATAAAAAGCCAATTGGCAAAGACAAGTCCGGAGTTCCTTCAGGACAGATTATCTGCAGTTGGCTGTGAACTGAGTTTCCTTCTCAGTGAATGGAATTTACTCTGTGTTCCTACTCTTATACTGCACAACTGATGACTTCAATCTATCATTTAACATATTTACAAAACTAATTCCTTCATCTGGGTCAGATTTTGCAGCAAACTTCATTTTGCAACTACTTTTAGTTGGCAAAGAAGTTCGATACAATATTTTCATAAAAGTTTTACTTGCCATTTTCTGAGTTCAAGGAGACTTACGTAAGTTATGTTTTAATAGCTAATAAGGCAGCAATTTCTCTTATGGCACAAGCAACTTAACTTTCCTATAACACACTTCTGTCATTTCTGTTAATTCTAAATTAATCCTGCAAAATCAACATGTGATTTGCTTAAGTAGCATGATTATTGACCCTACTGCAGACACTATACAATTTCAGTAAGGAAACTGGGACATCTTCAGAAATGCAGCGTATGGATAAACTGCCAGACCTTTTCCAATAGGATGTTCCACAGAAGCAGCTTATTCACATGGTGGGATTGCCAGTGTGGGTCTAAAATCTTCTCATACTGACATATAACACAGCCAGTTCCAAAAGAGTGGATAGTGACTAATAAAAAATTACCCTGAAAAAAAATTAAAAAAGGTCTTCTCCTGATTGGAATTGCCATTAAACACCCATCAGGGAAGAGAGCATATGAATAAATTTGCTCCCAGATCAGAGCTTTCCTCTTCCAACTCAAGATACTGCCACACTTTCTCACAGAGGACTTTTCACTGGGCTCTTCAAAGTTACCTAAAGCAAATATTTGGGGTTTAGTCTGTCCTTTAGTTTTGGGTATTTCAGTAAAATACCTTCAAGATCTTTAGTCAGGCAGACAAATGGCAGCCTAAATAAATTTATGCAAGAAAACAGAAAGATTTTTAACCACCGGAAAGAGAAATCTTTGTAATATCCTTGCAACTGGAAGACAACAATCAAGCTGGTTTTAACTAGCACAACTGATTTATTTGCATTCAGACAGAGCTCTTAGATGCACAGCTGACTAATAGCTGGGGAGAGGCAAGCTAGAAATGGAAAGAAATTTTTCAGCCAATGTTTCCAAATTTTTCTTCCCATTCATTTTGGAACAAAAGGATATGTATGTATGTGCTCCATAAACAATTCATCAATTCAAAACAAATAAATGCAGTGTGTATATTTCAAGCCTAGGGTAATTTTGAAGTAATTTATATCACTTTAATTTAAAAATATCTTCTTAGAGATATTTATGATTAAGTATCAGCTGCAGTTACTTTGTGCAGAAGTGGGAAAAACATCTGTTAGTGAAAAACAGACCTTGAGCATGCTGACACAGTTGGAATCACGGCAAATGGGAAACAGGAGAGAAATCATAAGCTCTGCCCAGTACAATATGATAAAGTCACTTGAGCATAGTCCCCAAAACAGCAGTTATCACTCTAAATACCAACTTAATAGTTCTGCCCTTCATTTGCATTTAAAACTTCCTCACATAAACTCTGTAAGCTTTAATGAGGACTAACATGCACTCTTTTTGTTCTTGAACTTGGCCTGATGCTAATTTGGAATAATCTGGTGCACATTAGTCACATGACCCTTTCAGTCAGCAGACATTTACGATTTATGGGTGGCTTTGCAGACTGGGAATGTCCATCTCCCCATAGCTGCAAGGTTTGCAAGACATGCTGCAGCGATTCATCCAGAGGCTGTAAATAATCAGATATTACGAGATTTATCAGATATCTCACTCATTAAAATTTCAAATTTTTAGTTTTTTAAAGCAGGGTAAAAAAATCTCAACGCAAATTGAGTCATCTAAGATAATTTCATTAAAAAAACTTACACATACTGTTTCCATTATTACAAAACATGGAACATAATTGAATATATGAAGTGTATTAACATTTTAAAACATCAGATTCTCCCATTACCAAATCACAACATACTGCACTGCTCAGGCTGAATTCCCACAATGGCTGGAATCAGCACTCAGCAAAAAGCAGTTCTTACTCTAAGGGGTATCCCTGGACTTTCATCAACAGTCACTTCAGTCAGTTTATAGATTTATTTGAGGTAACTTTTTTTTAATTTCTCAATGTTTACTGGCTCTTTTCAATGTAAATCAAATAGAAACACTATAGATCTATTTCTGAAATGCAACCCAGAATTCATTTATAATCGGCCCCCTCTTGCCTAGCTTAGTATCGGTGTCAGGGTCATCCCTGCAACCAACAGCTCTTCAATTGCTGCTCCATCACAATTCCACGTACAAGCGGCACTGCTCCCCTTTCCCGCACGCTCCGAGAACAAAGTGTGCCAGCTTTAGGAATACATTAAAACAAAACCCCTGACCTTTCTCTCACCTGGCAAAAAGCATAAATTAGCTATTCATATGAAGTATACTTGAAACAGGAATCAAAACCGCCACCTCGGTCACGACAAAGCTTTGTAACTGTAATGCCACCAGGCTGACGCACTAGAGGGCACGATTTAGCCAAAAATGTGCTTTAGTCGGCAGGGTGAGGTGGGGGGGGGATGAAGGAACACAAAAAGCTCTTCTCTTATAATGCAACAGTAATGGCTAGTAAAATGTTAAAATTGATTTTATCCGAATTATCCTTTTCATCATGCCTAAAACAAGATTACAAAGATGCTCTTTAGACAGATGTCCTTCTCTCTCTTCAATACCCTGAACCGAAAGAGGTTGGATGAGGCAAGATACTCCACAAAGTAAATTTTAATGAAGATGTGGCAAAGGAAAATCTCCCCAAGAGCCGTGGTGCACACAAGTGTTCAGGGAAAAGAACAGGCCTGTCGGAAAGAATTTCTTGGAAAAGCCATGATAAATTATTTTGGTTTCCACTGCATTTGCAAACTTTAGTGCCCAGTTTTCATAATGACGCTTTATAGCCAGCAGCCTGAAAGGTACCGTTCACTTTTCAAACAAAAGCCACCCAAAGGTGTCTAAAATTAGAATTATATTTTAATACATCCTTTCTTGCCTTCATCCTGCATGAACTTCTACAGAGAGCTGGAAATGATAACCACTACAACTTGGAGGGACACAACACCTTCCCTGGAGCCAAATAACACAGCAGTGCTGCATATTGGGGAAAAAAAGGTACTACCTGCAATTCCCTCACCTTGTTTAGCTCCATTCAAGTTGATTTGCAATACAGAATAAGATGCACCACCTAACGTTTTGATGGCTCATCAAAATATTACAATTACTCCAGCATACTGTAGTAATATTACCAATATCTCCTCTGCTGCAAATTCTCTGATGGGCAGATCAACAGGAATGAGCTTCCCTTCTTTCCACTGCAGCTGATTGTTCAGTACAAACTGGTATTGATATTTTTAAAGCATTTCTGGGTTTCAGTAGGCAGATATTAACAGTAAAGAAAAATAATGCTGTTGCTCCAAATGATATTCAGAAATGCTCAACATTAAGGATGTTACCAGGCGAGTAGATCATATTTTCTCTATAAAGAAGTTTAACCTCTGACATAACAGCTTTAAGGCAATTGTGCTTCCTAATCAGCCTCTGTATCTCTCAGTCTTCTTCTCGCAGTTGCTGAAATCATTAGTCAGGGAATTGGTGAGGAAGCCATGGAAACTCACACTAACAGCAGGGAATAAAAGTCTTAATGGTGATAACTCACACTAAAAATGACAATTTATGGCTTTTTACAGCATGTAATGTAATTTATGGCATGTTACATGCTGATGTATATGCCTAATGAGTGTTGTAGAAAGCCATAAATCATCAGTGTTTCCAACTTGCCATTAAGACCTCATTTATTACACTGTTCCAGAAGTATATTCTCATGATAACCACACCCTTGTCCTGCTTTATTAAAACAGAGATAAAAGATAGGAAAATTAGATGTAGCCGCAGCCTCTTAGAGTATTAAAACCAAACTCACACTACAAAACAGCAGAATAAAAAAAACCCCAATGAGTCTTTGCTGAGAAATGCACTGACTTCCCTGGTTTTATTTATTTTATTAACAACTGTATAAACATTTATAAATATTTTATCACATTTATCCTCTCAAATGCAATATCTCATTTAAAGAGGTGATATAAGAGGTAAAGACAAAAAAAAGACAGGAAGCCTGTCTCCAGAGCAACACAGTTCCCTCCTTTGGTGACTATCATCATACTTCATCTAGCATTAGGGGTTAGTGTAGTTGTAATATTCATAAAAGAAGAAACCAGAGCTGAAGAATCACTAGCCAGTCTTAAATAACTAGCTGTTACCCTAAAAGTAGGGCTCAATATTGAATATAAGAGGTAAAGACCCCAGAAATACTGATGACCCCCAGAGCAATCTGATGACACAAAACACTGAGCATTAAAGGAAAATGAAAAAAAAATCCATAGGAAAGAAAAAAATAATAAGACAAGCATAGTAAGTCTGAATATTGTTTTGGGGTTTGCCTGGGACTTTTGCTTTAGGCATTAGTTTCGAAGTCTCTGCATAAGTACTTATATAGATCAGACCAAAATCAAGTGAAACTTCGTAAGTCTCAGATGAGAGGCTGCACGTGATGCCTGGTGTTTTATTAAGGGAAGTTCTTTAAAAACAAAAGTCAGGGACAGGACAGAACTTCTGGTCAAACTGATTGCAAAAAAACACACACTGAGAACTGTAACAACCTGTAGAGCAGTTTAAGTGTATGACAAAGCAAAGACCTTTAAAACCCTTTTTATCTTTTCCTTTTCTTCTAAACAGAATTCTTATGGATCATACACACAAAAACACATTTATCCATAAACTCAAGTGCAGTGGAAACATTGAGATTATTCTAACCATAAAACAAACACATCTTGTTTATGTTTTAGCCTTAAATATTTAATTAAGCATTGCAACAGCTCCATAAAAGCAGTACTGTTATTCAAAAGTATTCCTTTTATTTGGGGTAGTCTTGAGAAACAGAGCATACAGGTCTCCCTACAGTCGCTCACCTTCCCCCACACACAAAGGATAACATTGGCAGCCCTGAAAGGGAAACATCGCATGGAATTGGAAACACAGACCACGTATTTTTTGTTAAGACCATCCCAGAAATGGAAACTAAACCAGGCAACTTCTTTCAGCTTCCTGTTGCAATAACTACATCACACAAACATCCCAGATAGGCAAACACAACGGAAGCCATAAAGCAGTTTGGGTTGGAAGGACCACAGTGAGTTGATCTAGTCCCATCCTCAGCCTCAAAATAGGGACAATCTCAGAAAGGGTCACTTACACGCACTTCATTCTTCCAAGAACTTTCTTTTAAAACAGAAACAGGATAAAACCCCAGTAGCCATAAAACACTGTGCCCATAAACAGCTCTTCAGCTAGAACACCATGTCTGAGAGAAACTAGGTTATTTCTCAGGCATTTTCTCAATGCTGTAACAGAAATATTCATTCTTGGAGACAAAATGAAAAATATGCTGCTAGAGCCAGAAGAATTCTAGTTTGTCCAGAGCAGAGTCCCCCAATTTGCATTATGCTAAGAACTCTTCAGGGTAAACCCTGACTTAGAGAACAAGTGATTCAGCAGTTCCCAGACCCTTTATTTTGCCGGGAAATTTTTATTGTACCCCTTGAGGCAAATTAAACATGTTTGTTTTGGAATATTAAAAAAGAAAAAGTAAATAAACAAAAGAGCTGTGCATTGAGTAGAGTCTCAGAGCCATGAGCAGTTCCACAGGGAGTCTGTAGGGATGCACCACAAGAAGATCCCTTATTCCTCACACCTTATTCCTCGCATCAGCACTGTCCTGGAAGCATCACATGGGGCACCTCAGCCTGGAGCTGGGCTCATTCCAGCCCAGCCCTGCTTCCCAAAGGCAGCCCTTGAGCCCTGGAATTCCACAACATCTACAAGGTAATGCTGTGACCATTTCCTACCTCATCTCCACGGGAAACTTCACTCCCCAACAAGTTGCTGTCTCTGGAGTTCCTGTTTCCAGACAGCTGAATCCCTGCTGCCTTTCTGCCCTCTTGCCCACCGTGCCAGCTTATTCCTTCATCACAGATTATCCCTGCTGAGGAGCTGCAAATCAAACTTCCCCTTCAGTTTTTAGCAGAACCCAGGAAGCCACAGCACCTTTAAACCTGACTGCGGCCACGGCACAGGCTTTACTCAGGTGAAAGTACTTGTCTTGAAATCCACCTGGCAATGATTTCTCTTAAAAACACAGCAATTATCTCATCTTTTCATATGTTAGCAAAGTCTGGAAGCGTTAATTGCCAGTTTGTAGGGGAAAAGGTCAAAAATGGTTAGAATTACAAGCAAAACACAATATTCCATCTACAGCACGTCCTTAGCAGAGAAACACCTGGAAATCTTGCATATCTCCCAAGTACACGATTCAAGCCCTAAAGCACTTCAGTCTGCTCAGCAATGATAAAGGTTTGAGCTTTTGCTGACATCTTAAAAACAATTATTTCTCACCAAAATTCCATTCTGTGTGAAGCCATCGATGTTACTGATGCCACATTCTGAAAAGCCCCTTCACTTCTCTTTATGCAATTGCAACAACTACAGTGCTACACTAAGAGCCAGAAGCAACATCTGTGAAGTCGCAATTCTTCCCAACAGATTCAATGCTTTAATGATTTTATGTGGTTGTGTTTTCTGTCAAAGGTTCAGTCTCTGTCACTTCAAAATACAAAAGAGCAGTGTCTGCTTTTAGAAAGAGCTGCTTAACTACCAACAAGACTCTTAGTTGGAACAAGAAACCAAAACCAGGAACAACCGAACCTCCAGCAAAGAAATTTAAAATTAATATGTATTAGTTGTATAGGACAATCCCTTCTGAAGCAATATATGAACATGATGGAAAAACTTGAGGAAATGACCAATAAACTATCTATGTAAGATCAGCTTTTCAGGTCTGAAACAGAACAAGAACTCAGGTCTCCCATTAAGAAGTTCATACTCTGCTTAATTAGACCAAAGAAATCTGATTATAAAATCTTGGGAGATGCAAAACAAATCAAAAGTGTCACTTGTTTACTCTTCCTTCTTCCTCTACCAGTATAGGTGAGTTTTCCACACACTCACATAAACACACACTTTCATTTCTTCCATACAGTAGATTTTGGCCATTAAAATTAGAGATTCCATTGAATAGATGTGCATTTTTTAAACAGTTAAAAATATTAACCACATCAGCGTAATCAAAGGCCCTATTTTCTAATAAATTTGGGAGATTTACACCATGTAAGACTAAACTAATGAACACAGTTCAGATAGTGCTTTAACTCAGTAACATCTCAAAACAGTTAAATGCAAAAGACAATTAGGAAAATTAGCCTTTGGACTTCTCCATTCCTTCAAGTATTTATAGTGTTGTATCAGAAAGAAGAAAGCTGGAGGAATATTTAAGAATTGTACTTAAACCCAGCATTTTAGGTATTGGGAATGAGTCAGCATTCAGCAGGAAGATTTTAGGGGACCAGACCAATCTCAAGCCCACTATGTATTTTCATATTTATAATCCAAGCCTTGAAAGAATGGATCCTTCTGGTGATGGATGAATAGAATAGTGATGGTGGTGAATGAATAGAAAGCAGAGAAGCACACATTTCTGAAGCAAATATGCACTGCCTGCAACATCCAATTCAATCTGTAAAAGAAAGAAAGTGGTGATGAAAACAAGCAGATTTTTTAAATTACAATTACAATTTCCCAAAGGGAAGGAAAGAAAAAAAATTAACTGACTCTCAATTCATTTAAAACTTCACTCCCTTGGAACTTACTAGTTCTGAAGGAAAAAAAAAAAAGTCATTGCTGAAACTTTGGCTTCTGCAAAACTCATTAAAATTAATGAGAATATTTTATATTTATTTGCAAGGAAAAAAATGAAGTATACTTTTTCTGCATGAGAAAAATCTCCATCTCCCAGGAACAGAATTAAGAAATAAGCTATCAGGTATTGAAAGCCTCTGAATCAAATGCCAACTTCAAATCCTCACTGAATTTTCCCCAGCTCTTGTTGTGAGTTACCTATCTATATTGTATAATAAAAGTTGTTTGTCAGCACAGTAAACCTTATTTATCCGGTCTCTTCTGTCTAACAAACCATTCTTTAGTCCCACACCGGCACATAGATTTGAATGTAAAGGATGTAGGTCTGGCCAAGCTGGAAACTGGCTGTGAGTCCTCTCTGACCAGTTGCCATGTCAGTGGCAGCTCGTCCTGATCTACCCCCCCACAGCATCAGCATCCTGTCTCAATGAGCTATTTGTTATACGCAAAGATGCCGAGCATTTCTGTGGCACGCAGTGTACACCTCACCTAACACAAATCAGAAGCAACATACATTCGATCCTTTCACCTTTGCAGCCAAAGTGCAAGAGTTGGGCTGTTCTCAAGTGCGCATTTTCATAGAAAAATACACCCGAAGTTCTTAGAAAATCAAAGGGCAACAGCCAACCTCTGTTTTAGCACCCACCAGGTTTACATTCCAACAGGGAAATGCTTTTATTTTTTATTCCTTTGGTCCTGTACAGCCAACAGGACACTTAATCTGCAAGGGGAAGAGACATGACCTAGGCAGCAGAGCAGAGGTGCTACAGCACAGTAGCTACTTGGATTGGGCTTTGTTAAGAACAAAACAGATTGGGTTTTTTTTGCAACAGCAAATTGCTCTGAAATAATTAATTTTCTTAAAAAAAAAAAAAAGCTGGATGTTTCACATCACGTTCAGAGATTATACTGCTTTCATTGCCTTGCCTCTATAGCCTGCAGTGTAATACAATACACATGTAATACACCTTCAAGTGATCAGAAGGAAAGAAACAGCAGCTTCAGAAAAACCTGGTCCAGATTCTTAGAGCTTAGTGCAAACAAAGGAGATAGCAAAGGTCCAGATTCTGAGAGTGGAAATAAAGGAAATAGCAAAGGTCAATGAGATTTGTCAAACAGGGCGGTATCTAAGCAGAATAATTGCCCTTATTAGCTGCTATTTTTGTGAGGCAAATATTCCCAACTTCTCACAGGAAAGAAATGCTATTTATGATCTCAATCAGAAAAGAAGCTGCCAGTCAAACTCAGCAATTGAAATGGTTTTTTTTCCTTTGTGAATATTTCCACATCAGCCCCTTACGCCGTGCTCTGTATTACTCCACTGCTCGGCTCAAAGTCAATGGCTTATTTCTCGCTGTTGGAACGTTATATTTCTAAGTGGCATGTGGATTAAAACACAGTCCCTCTCCAGAGGGAAGGCAGATATGTAGTTTAGAGCACACTGGAACAGATGGAGAGGAGTTTCACCGACGCAGGGCTGTCTCTTCCCAGGGTAGCCCCCAGGAAGCATCACTTTGGAGCATGGGCATCCTGAGAGTGAGCCCTGCTGATAAACACAGAGCAGATATAATTAAGTGCACCAGAAACACCCCGCAGCAGCATCAGGGACTTGACTTAATGGTGCTTGGAGAGTCAGAGCGGTGTGCAGTTGATGCCTTGGGTACCACGAAAAGAATAATCAGCACTTAACTGAGCTCATAAAATTCACTCTGAGCTAGGACTTTTCTGTTCTAGGAAAAGGAGGATGGAATACAGACAGATTTAATAATATTAATTAATATTTATTTTTCCATTCTTCACATGCTATGTAATATATATATATCTCTTTGTACACTGTGACATAGATTTTAATAATAACTGGAAAATCTGACTTCACATCTTCCAGTAAGAAGGATATGACAGAGCTAAGCCTAAAAAGGCTTTTCAGAGTTAATGAGGAGTTATCTGAGAGGTCCACAAACATAATTCACCTTGGTATAACCAAGAATTCTCTGCCTTTATGACTCTGAAACCAGAGAATATGTATTTATAATGACTAAAACTTTATAATTTTAGGATTTTTGCTGCAAAGTCACTTTTGAAGAAAGATGTAGCATTCCTTAAAACCAGAGGCAAGAATATTATCATCATAATTTATGGGTCCTACAAAAGGGATCTTCATCCCATAGTCACGTTTACTTTGCAGAAAAGCCCCACCATCTCAGTGAACCTAAAGGACTATACAATTAAAGCCCCATACTTTTAACTGTGCTAATTAAAAGTAGTCCTGAATAACTGACAGGAGAAAAAAAAAAGTATAAGCAGGGTAAGGGGTGTTAGTTTTCTTTATAAAAAGGCAGAGCACATAAAACATTGTTCTTGTATGCCATGCATCCCACCTGTACCCTCAGGCTCTGTTTAGTCTATTTGCAAGAAAATAAAGTTATACAGGACATGGAAGCTTCTACTTCACATGTAATGGCAAGGAATGTACTCTCTGCAGTGTTACTCTTAGGACATTTCTAATGTCTTTGCATCCCTTAGAAATAAAATACATTTGAAAAGGTAAGATTTTTGTCTAAAACTGAGAAAATAATTTACATGGAAACCTTAAATTTCAAAATCCCATTATAAACGCAAAAGTGCACAGTAAAATAGGACTTTATTATAGTATTTGTCTGCTGCAGCAGATGTAGCAGACCAATAGTTTTGATAAATGGCAGGGAGATTCTAAAGCAGCAGTATTTATAGAAGATTTTCTTGCAAATTTGCCTGTCAATAAAATGTTGATTAGAAGATTCGTCTTGAGTGCTACACCAACAGAACAGAAATACTATGTCAGTGGAGAACTTGTTTATGATTTTATGATGAGCCTTGAGAAGACAAGTAGCAGATAGTGGACTTCAGCATTTGAAACAATTTGAGGTAGGGAATGTGTCAGTTCAATTACTCTGGAGAAAGAGAATTTGAATTTAAAAGCATTGCTCAGCTGAGGATCTAACTCTTCCTTCATTTATTACAAGATGCACAGAAGTGATTTCCTTAGCACTGACTAGTGTATTGATTAATTTCTAAAATTCATGTTTCAGAGCTAACAAATTGTCTTAGTTTATGGCAGCCCAAAACCACAAGTTTTCTCAGGCAGTTCATCACACTCGTTCTATCAAGAGAATTCGGGGTTCCTTTTATTTGTACTCAAGTTTTGCACTGAGGTGCCAGGATAACAGTGATGCTGGTTAGGCATCAGTGGGCTGCTCCAGACCAGCCCTGGTGAGATACAATTTAACAGGATGTTAATTGAGCGCCTGGAATGTAAAACAAGAGGCACATAAAGAACAAAGAAAAGTATTTTTGTCTTACAAAGGAATGGTTGGGAACTCACTGAAGGCAGAGAGCTCCCAGCTGTTCTAAATCTAGGAAAGTGAAGGGCATTTGCACAGTACTCCCATCACAGAGTGTGACAACACACAGAGGAATCTCCGTGGCAAATACTAACATACATTTTCTCTACAGGGAGAAGGAAATTAAATGCAAAGGTGTCAGGTCGTGTGAAAACAAGCTCTCAGTGCCGTTCAACGATGCTCAGAGGAGGTACATCATATTCAAACGAGTCGTCTGTCAGGTGCAACATGTGTACTGCAACTGCGTTTTCATCACGCTGCCTTTTCAAACACAAACTCATTGCTAAACCAACAGCCTCTCAAAGAAAGGGGTTGTGGGAACAAAAGTAACACTGATGCAAGTTAAAGGCTTGAAAATTCAATTTAGGACCTTAATGGGGTCACGGCAGCACTAAATATTTTAACACCATCCTGGCTGGTATGATGTGATCCTTCCTAAGTGGGGAAAGCACAAGTAGTAAATCTTTGGCTACAAGCATAAAGGAAAAAGGATTTTTATTAGTATTACGTTCAGCATATTCTGGATTGGTTTGTTTGTGCTGTCCTTGGAAATCAAGAGTTCTGTTAACTGTAGCAAATGCTGCATTTTGTCATGATCCCAAACCAGAAGTTTCCTCATACGCTTCCCCCTAAAGACCTAGATGACAGGCAGAGGTGATGGATTCATGGGAAGATAATGGAAGAAAATCCTGGGGATAAAGGTGTGTGAAAGCCATGTGATAATACACTCTGTTCAGGAACTAACTGAGAATAAGTATTCTTCCCCCCTGCTCCCTTATACTCTTTCTGCACCATAGCAGCTGAAAAATCCAGCAAATTCGGAGTCAGAAAATAACTATCCATTCCATTCTATTTCAAAAGGACATTCATGTCAAATCCTATGCAGGTTGGAGGCTACAGTATAGGATGTGCCTTACACAATTTAAAGTTTAAAATCCCAAGGATGAACAGAGTAGACTACATTTAGAAAATAATATAAAAGCATTTTCTTATAGTTCAAACTACATTTTAGGCATTTGATGGAGTAGGGAGGCTGAGCACTAACTCTGAGGATGCTTTAAGTGTGGTGCTGTAAGGATACTAAAATGTGTTTGCCACAAATATAGAAGATTGTTACATAGCTAACTAATAATGTCCAGTAACACCATTTAGTTAGTGGAGTGTATTATAGCTACTGTCTTGCTTTTTCAATAAATCTTATTTAGTTTCCCTGAATAAAGACAGACTAGCCCAACTGCAGAGCTTCACAAAAATATGAGGATTCTTTATGGTAATTGCACAGTGAAGATCTTTCTGTGCAATTCATTGTCAGCCAGGACTCACAGCATCCTTTCTCTGCAGGCCTTGACAGAAATGAGGTTTTACTCTCCTGTTTAAAATGTCAAAGGAATGATGAGAAAGGGAAGTGTGTGCAGAGGTAGATCTTTAGTCCCAGCAATAGAATCTAATATAAATATATACATGCACAGCTCCTTTTACTTAAACTGAAATACACTGGGGACAGGAGAGAAGTGATTTCACAGCTGCTCTTCATATAATGCTGAAGTATAATGCTGAACTCCTTATCTCTGAGTTGATCTAAATTCAAAATGCAACACTGGTTTTCCTTAAATTAATAATTACTGGATTTGGAAGTTTGGGGTGTTGATAGCACCAAGGTTTGGATTTGTCTCACCTGTGAGTGATGGAAAACTTACAGAAATAGGGATTTAGTCTAGATTTGTCATCTCAGTGCACGTGACTGAATGCGACTTTACTGCTGTCATCTGAAAAGTTATGTAACATTTCAACCTCAGTAGAAAATGACAGTCCTTATAAAATGCACATGATATAAAATATAACAGATAAACGTCAATGTTTTGAGAATATAATGCAAAAAATGCACTTCCATCAAGCAGTTTCATTAAAAAACCCAGGTTATTAGCAGATTTATAATAAAACTATTTTATTGGAATTGAGAATTAAAACAATACTTCACAGATTTACTTATTTTCAAGTGTATTCTTATTAGAAACTTTTCCCTAATGAAGAGGGCATAAGTCATAAGGAAATGGGTATCGTTTGCTTTCTTTTATTATGAGGCACAAGCTCTTTAAGATAAGTCATTTCAGTTGCTGTGGAAGCCAAAGGGTTCTTCTGAAGCGCTTTGCTCTATGCCCATTACGTCTTTAGCACAATGGAGTTAAAAAGCCTGTATTACATCATTTAATTGAAAATCACTCCATTTTATCCTTGTCAAAGGATGGGGGAAATCTAGATTATTCTATATGTGTTTTAAGCTGACTACATTCACAAGAGCTGGCAGGTATTCAAGATGAGGTTGAGTCTAACACTAAGTATTTTAATTTTTGAAGTAATGATTGTGTTAAACAGTCACAAAAGCTCTTTACAGAGCAGAGGGAGTGAGAACATGGGAGCAGATTTAAGCTGTAGTGAAAATGATGCCCTAAGTAAAATGGTCTGATAAAGCTGACAAGAAAAACCTCTAAGCAAAAGTTTTGCTGATGGCACTGAAGGGTAATGAAAGTGAAAATTAGAAATAAGGATTTTACTACTCACTTCACTAAAATAATGCAGAAGTGAAAAAGGCAGTAGAACAGATTCCTTAGTGAAAACAGTCCAACAAAGGGTATTCTGAGGGTATGACTCCATTTGTTTGTTAGATACAGGTATAGAAACTTCAGTATATTAAAACTATTTAAAGTACATACTTTTCAGGGGATTTTGTTGCCATGCTGTGCTTTATCTCTGGCTCCTTTTGTTACTTTTTCAGCAACTGAAGAAAATGCTGCTAGTTGAACTATAGTCTGAACTATAATTACATTTTTCATACAGCCACTGCAGACATCCCTTTAAAGATAAAATTTATAACTAAAGAATATGTGTTTGGGAATGCTTATTTGTTCTTCTTCCTCTGTTATATGATATCTGTCCCTATCTGAATGTGCTCATCTTGTGCAATTTCAAAGGCAGATTAAAAGGCCAGAAATAATTACATTTTTTTTCTTTAAAGTAGAACTAGGTGTGGGTCCTGTCTTCCCAATAACTGCACTGCTGTCAGTGAAAACCCTGCTTACTGAACCTCCTGGTGGGCCAGTTGTTGGTTGGCACATGGTCCATTTAGCTCATTGCCATGCCTTGCCTGCTTTGTCAAAAGAACTTGAGATCAGAGATGAGAATGTGTCCAAACTCAGCAGTCATAAACATCTCCCTAAGGCCTGCAGGCATTTGAAGCTCTGAAGCACAGTGACTCCCATCCTTCTCTAACCTACTTCTGTGACCCTCTCCAGGATGTACTCGATCACATAATTGTGATGTCTAACGAGTTTTACTGGAATGCTTCTAGGACTTGGACTTCTTGCTTGTCAACAGGAGAAACACGAGTTGCAAAATGCTCTGGATAATGAAAATTGAGAGTAAACACTCTAGGTTAAAACAGTGAAGCAATCAAATGGGTTTCACTGACAATTAAACCTTGTGGGTAGTTTTAAAATACAGAATTCAATCTTTAACTCACCCACTCATAGAAGATCTCTAGAAAACTGGAACAACTAATACCTAGGGCAGATCAAGATGAAATAATGGTATAGAAGTGAACAGAATATTCTTATTTTCCAGGCTGGATTTTCTGTGCCTTGCAAGTTGGCATTAGCTGAACATCTGCTAAATTGCAAAGTTAAATTATGTTATTTTGTTCCAGGACATTCTCAGCTCATGTAATTCTTTTGACAAAATAATTAAGCGGTGCCATTTCCAGAATTTGGAGGAAATATTCAAACTATCTATTTGCTTAGATTTCATCTTCTTATAGTGCTCCTGAAGCACAGCTCCTTTATTTAAAATAAAAAAAACCCCAACTAACATCAAGATAACTCTCTTTTCATTTGCAATTCCTCCCTACCATAACAGTTGTAATGGGAAACCGGATTATCTGGCATTTTTTATTATGGTGGTCTTTTGGTTTTGTACCCAATCATCCGTTTGTCCAGCCAGCCTCAGAATTCAAGTAGATGCAATCTCCATCTGTAAGGCCACTCTTTCACACTTGAGGTGGTTTGTTACACAAAACTGTATGAGCAAACAAGTAATTTTAATTTTTGAATGCAATTTTTCCTGGACCTTGCATACAGATCACACGGATGTGCAAGTGTAGAGAAGCCTTGCAGAGCTTTCTGTAAAAGCTGTGTGAGAGAGATTTAATTGTTTCCTTAAGAGGTTGTTACAACTGCATTCAGGGACTTTTTCTATATATTCCACTAAATCACAGCCTCCCACGTGCCGTGGTCTCATGACTTGGTTTTGTACATCCCAAAGCTTTCTGAAGTTTTGCTCTCCTGAGGTATTACCACAGACAGGTAGTGAGGGAGCAGTTTTTACCAACCGCTGAGACACCTGTGAGTGGGAAAAACATACAGTGACTATTTCTGTCTCTTCAGAGGTTCTCCAACATTAGGAAATCTCAGGAAAGGGGTCCCACATAGACTGTGTTTCTGTTTTTGCCTGATCACTGGCTCATGACCATCACCCCCTGTGTACAGACACATTTCAGTAGTGCTCGCTGTTGCTTGTCCTCACTAAAGCTGTCACTCACAAGGATTATGGTGAAAATAAGAACTTCTGACAATTCTGAACATATGAAAATATTCCAAACCCTTTTTCAATGCCTTTTGACTGAAAGTGAAGAAAACAACGGGCTGAGGGAGTGCCAATTATGAAAATCTCTACTCGGATTTTGACAAATGCGCACAGAACAGAGTTCACCTACTCTTGGAAGGTTTAAAAAATAAGTTTAAAAAAAAAAAAAGGTAATGTCTTAGGGGGGCACAGTAAGACGAGTATCATAATAATGTGTAGTTATAGAGCTCAGCCTTCAAGAGCGTCCCCCGTGAGGAGTGTGCAGCACACTCAGGACAACACCCAGCGCATTCCTCAAACACTCCAAGTGTTCCTCTCAGTTTATTGTTACTGCTCGCTGTGTCCTTTGCATTTGTGAGAATCACCACTGAAGACTGAGAACACGACGTGACAAAGTACTGCAAGGATAGCTGGGGCTCCTTTATTGGGATTTTTAATAATTGATGTTCCAGTTACAGGAGGTTTCACATGGAATTTGGTTTTGCCCTGAGGTGGCTGAATAGCAATTCTGAAGTGTTTTCATAGCCTGGATTTCAGGAGACAGAGGTGTGACTAGAAGCAACCCCCTAGAGAAGCAATACATGCAGTGCATTTATTAAAAATAAATGATATTTAAGTTAGTTAGCAGTCCACATACTTGATGAATTCTTTTCTTTGTCACCAGAATTCAGGCTGCTAAATGTTAATTTGTATTTGGTTGGAGATCCTTCTGTGTAGGTTTGTGCTGTTGGTGAGAAGTTTCTGTTCGATGTGTGAGTGGGAGGTTGAAAAGCTCGTCTGTACAAGCGGTATAACAGTATGGCCGTGAGAAATGTGATATTTTGGACAGTTTGCTGTTTTTCTTAGGGACTTACGGTGGCATTTATCATGCAGCATATTCTGCAGAGCTTGCTCTTTTGTATAGTATTTTTAATCTCACAAACTCAACTGTATTTTTGCACTCTTTGCTTGTCTTGTAACATACTTTGAATTAAAGTGGTTTTTAAAACCAACAGCCTTTATCTATGATACCTGTATGTGGCATGAACAGGCAAAATTTAGTTTATTGATTCCTTTCCATATTTAGGTTTACTGACAAAGCCAAACCAAAGAATGAAGCAAATAAAACCCCAGCCTGTAGTAAAACATCTGCCAGAACTAATGGAAGATCTGAACTGCTGACTGATCATCATATTCTATTGTTTTGTTTTGTTTGGGTTTTTCTTCAAAGTACTGTTTAAAATCCCTTTCAGTTTATTTGAACTTGAGTTTTGGAAATGAGATTCCCTTGCCCTATGCATTAAGTGACATTTAAAATGCTGAGACATTACTTCAGGACATAGTGTGCTAGGAGATCAGTCATGGAATGGATTGTCCTGACTACTCAAAATTCAGTTTTAAAAGTGCTGAATAGGAGCGAAGAAACTGAATTCCTGTACATTGCAACAAACTGATACCTAAATCACAAAAACACAGAATCCTGAGCTTCACACGAGTCTCATAAATTTATTTCTCTCTCCTAAATGATCTGAATATGAGCTCTTGTACAGTTCTATCCAAATCTTGTGTGCTGGCTGTGAAATCATGGACAACTACAGGACAGCCAAAGGTCAGTGTTAAATCTTTTCCTTTTGGTAACTGTGTATATTAGTGGAATAAGAAAACAGGATAAAGACCTATGTGCCCATGAATTGTATATTTTGTTTATTTTAGTTGCAGGGAGTAAAATGAATCTTGATGGATTTCCTAGAGATTCTATAAATTACAGACTGGCTATTTTGAGTGATAGATAAAATTGGAAAGAATGTGATTTCAGTGTTATTAAAAGAAAAGATAGTTTGGGATGCAAATAGAGTTTCTGACTGGCATTATAAGTGGTTCTATTTACACAAAGAAGTGCAACAGATCTTTTGTTCTTCACGTTATTTAGATTGGAAGGTGTTTCTAACGCATCAATCATTCTATTGTTCTGCATCATGGCAGGCTTGATGCAATTATTCCTAAATTCCCTTTAACAGGTAGTGCTGTAGAAACAGGAATGTTCCTGGAAAAACGAACTGTCCAATTTCCTGTGGCAGCTCAGTCCTTTCTCAAAGCATTTCTAATTAAGATATGCAATGACAATATGATCAAAGAAATATCCTGAAAGAACATAAATCACTGCAAGGAATTAGCTTTATTTTCAGTTTTGAACTTCTCTAACTTGTCCTGCCCCATCAGTGACAATGATCTGCTCTTGGTAATCATGAAGCAGTAATAATAAAGTAATTTGCTAATAGGAGCATAACCAATATTTTCACAAACTTACTTGTAGAGGTCACTATTTCTGCCTTATTAAGATCCATGTAAGTCTTCCGTGGATTCAGCCAGGCTTGTTGGGAGTGATGGTTTGGAGAACACATTTTCTTTTATGCATTTTTGGGGACTAGGGAACACTTTTGCTTTGTGAAAGGATGTGCCACCAAACTTCTTCAAGGTAAGCTGCAGCTTGTTGCTTTCATACGCATGTTTGATGTGTGTTGATCCTTAGTGATGGGCTAGACTATTGAAAAATTAACTTTGCTCTCCGTTTGAAACTTCTTATCCCGATTTTGACATTATTTTCTTTCATTTCTATACGAGCAGTGCTTTTTGTTCATCTACCAAGGGATCTGGAGCTTTCATTTGCCATTTCAAGGTGGAAGGGGATACTGTCACACATTTTGCTATTTAGCAATGCTGTTTTCTGAGGTGCAGTTCAAGTTTTGGAGAATACTGAATAAAATCATGCAGTAAGTGAGTAGCATTAGGGTTTTTTGACAGGGAAAACTTTGAAAGAGGAAAGAAAAGTTCCCAGCTGCAGTGGGAATATAAAAAATTTATGTCCTTTGTCCTTTGCAATGAGAATTTAAAGAGAAAGGTCAAAAATTTAGAATAAATATTTCTGCCATTTAACTTTTGCAAAATTTCTTCTCTGTAAACAGATTGATTTGGCTTTCATGATACAATTATTAAGTGTATGAAATAAGTGCTGCTTTGGTCATCTCTGAAAATCTTTGCAAGCCATGCAAGGCTGAGCACTATAAATCTTTTAGTTTCTGTGTCAAATTCTGCCACGATTGCAAAGGCTTGAGATCCCGAGAAAAGATGAAGCCCAGCATATGTCTTTAGAATTAGGCTGCTCTCTCTGTCAAGGGACTCAGCCTTGGCAGGAGGATGCTATGGGATCCATAAATCAGGGAAGTAACCTGTGTGTCTGCTGATTTGGTATGCTGGAATACAGCTGTCTCGGTGGTAATATGTTCTTTAATGCTCCATTGAACCTGCTCTTGGAGAAATGAAAATGCATGTGTTTGACACGCTTCTGTAGTTGGCTGGTTGATCAAAATAGATTTTTCCTGGCCTTTTTTTCTCACTCATCTTTTCACGGGCATCGTTATCCATTACTTAAAATTATTCTGAGAACAACGTCTGAAGCTTCTTTTCCAAACTTATTTGAATATGCCTGTATAATCTACACAAAGCAGTGTCCTTTTGGACATGTGATAAAAAATTAATAGGGCTTCAAATTTTTTAACAGTTGGCTCCAGCTGCTGGATTTCTTCCTGTATTAAAATCACTTAAAATCTCTTTTCAGTTCAGTTCAGAAAGCAAATTATCTATGAAGGGTAGATAAAGCAAAACTGGCAGATCAAGTATTTCTGGGTGAGATGTATGGGTATTAAAATATGCAGTTCTCCGAGGCAACATATAAAACATGCATAATCTATTATAATGAGATTCCACAAAGTACCATTGACAAAGGCTGGAATGTTTGGAAGTGATAGGAAGGAATGTGCAGAAAGGCACATTGAGAGGGAAGCCAGAGTCCTGTCAGACTGGCTGGCTGTGTAGTCCAGAGCAAAATGTACCTGTTACTGTCAACACTATTTGTATTACAGCATAGGAAAATTGTCCTTTTTTTTTAATTAAAAATACATGAAGAAGTTGAACCGTGTTTTACTAAACATCCCACATTACACTGTAAATCCCTGTAGCAGAGACAGCCCCTCTTCCTCTGCTTTTCTTTCCAACACAGTGTGAGAGAAGGTAACGGGAAGAGCAGTTTTATTACCAGCATTTTGGAGAGGAGAGGAAGGCTGAGAGATGTTAAGAGAATTTGTCTGGCATTAGGCAGATAGTCTGACAGGAAAAGGAATAATTTTTAAAATCTCTGCTTTCACAGTATAAGAGCCGTATTGTTCCATATACTGCACCCTTTAAAATTTTCAATAAGACAGATGATGTTATAAGAAGAATAATTATTTAGCTCAGAATTGCACTATCCTTTTCAATAACAGTTTATTTTAGAAATATCTGAAATTGTTACAGGATGACATGTTGTCGCCTCATATTTACTAACATATTACTACTATTCTGTTAATTGATCCATCTTTTCTAATTGTCTGAATTTCAGAACAACTTTTAAATAGTACTTAGGATGAGACATTACGTGCTGTGAACACAGAACTCCACGTGCAAATTAAACAGGTACCGGGATATATTTCTGTCAGACAGTCCAGCAGCAAGAGCTGCAGCCCTGAATTAACCAGAAATTTGAGAAGATTTGCTAAATGGGACACCTCAGGCAGGTGATGATGGGTAAATGAAGGGAGACACGTTTGAGATGTGAGTTTTCTTCATTGCAGTGAGGGAAGGAGAAGGGGTCTTAGAAAACAGAAATATAGAGGATAGGCTGGGGAAGAGAGAAATATGGACCACTAAAGCACTCATAACCTGAAGTTTCTCACATTCCCTTGAGCCTGGTCGACCCTTAGTTAAGTTCACTGAAATTCCTTTGTGCTTCAGTGTCCTGTCTTTCATCCACCATTACTGCCTGAAATTCCATGACCGCCTAAGACTTCTCTCACATAGAAAATCAATTCCCATACTCACTCCTATACGAACTGTTTATGTTCTCCAGCTGCCTTTGAATTTTGCATAATTGCTTAACTTCCCTGAGCCCTTATTACACACCTGAGAGCTCTTGTATTTTGAAGGGAACATTCTGTCATTCATTTTCAACCTCTACTTCCTCTGGATTCTTGAATAAATAAATAGAACTTGCTACAATTAAAACTAACCAAATCATGTGGGCTCTTCTGCTTCCACTGAAAGCATTTTTTAATAAGTTCTTAATGACTCAAGACTCACAAAATTTGTTAAGAAATTGGAGGAAAAGTATGATATTTCTTCTGAAAATCTCTCTTATAAAGATGCATCTGCTCTTTTCTGGTCATGACAGAGTAATTTTAGCTTGCTTTTTATAATTACAAAGATGGGGAAGTTCACCAAAGTCTTCACCACAGTGTAAATTGCATTAGCAATTAACCATTTTTACAGTGATATCTAACTTCTGAAATGATGTAATTTCAGTTTTATGAAGAGCAAGAATTGATACAGGGCTGCATTCACCAGATGACCAGTATGATCCTCTTTCTCTCCAGTTCTAGTTATCCCTGCCACTAAAACAAGAACAAAAACCACCAAAAAGCTCAAATGACACGGGCCATCTTCACCAAACAATGAAGAATTACAGGTATTATTGCTTTTTTTTTCCAGATCAAAAGAAATATTTGCGTATCACAGTACAGTTTTACTTGGATTCCAAGTGAGAGCTGAAGTTTCCTGTTCATTTCTGTGATATTAGACCAAATCTATAAAGGATGGAAAAGTGTCTACTATATTTTGACTTTCAGAACGCACAGCTGAAGTATAAGGGAAGAGCCAGGTATAGCTTGGATGAAGATAAAATACTAAATTGTAGAAGTAGCTTTCCTTTTTTTGCATAGAGATTAACACTTCCCAATAAGCATAATGAGAGCAGCATAAATTCCCCCGTGAGAAGCCAAAAGACAGATTTCAAGGAGGAAAGCAGTGTATTTGCAAATCACAGCACGAGCCCCCTGCTCCACCACAGTGCAGCTGACCATTCTGTACCTGAAAAATAACACCCCTATTCTTGCGCACCAGATTTCTTTCTAAACTATTGAAATTACTGAAAATGAGTATTAAGATGACAACAGAGAAATCGCATGTTCCAAATGGAACTTCAGGGGCAATTTCAGCTGCTCTTTCAAGAAGAAAAGAATGTCAGATTTCTCACTGTGAGACTATAAAGGCGTTCTAGACAACTTGTTCTTGTTTTACAGTTGTGTTTCTAAAGTTGTTTTATGTCTTAAACTGGTTGATGATTGTTAGGAGGAGTAATTCATAATAAGTCCTTGTGGCTTGGGAAGTTTCAGTGCAGATGTTTTAATGGTTGATTATTGTGGATTATTAAAGTCCTTTTCGAAATAGTGTTAAACTGGTATATGGGGGGGGTTATTGTCCTGAATTATTTTAATGTGCATTGGAACCAGATGGGATGATTCACAGGGGATTGGTTGATCGCTTTTATCTCTCCATGATACTTTAAAAATTGTATTTTTAAAAGTGTTCACAAGCAAATCTTTTTCTGTATTTATTCTTTTCTACAGAAAGGAAAGGAAGTCAGACTACTCTTTTACCCACAGCAAAGTATTTCTTTGGTTGTATAGAAATTCTGTATTATTTGTAGTTCTCTGTTGATCTCCCTTTCAACTTCAAAACTCTGGTCTTACTGTGGAAATTAAAGAGATTATGATTTAATTATAAACTGTGAGACAACACGCATTATTTTGAGAGGAAAATGCATGACAATGAAGCAAGGATAATTACATGGTAATTTTTGTTCCAAATCTTGTATTTCCATATGATAACATACCTTGCCATATTGATCCTGAGATGAATATCAGTGCTGCTTCAATGTAACCGGAACAGACGGGTCTGATAGGCTGGAAATACCCCACATTACATTGCAATGACACAGAGCCATGTCCATGGAAGCACCAGTTCAGGCCTGGAGGCTTTGCAGTTCCCCTGAGAATGAAACTGTGGGGTAAGAGACCCTATAATTGAGTAAGAATTGTGAAGGGAGAGGGTGTCCATTCAGAGGATCAGCTCAGGCAGGGCTGCACTCCCAGGACTTGGGATGGTAAGTGGATTTTTCTGCCAGCTGGGGCAGATTTTATACTGGGGGAGAAGCTGAATTATGTGTGAATGAGGGAATTAGCAACTGAGGAGAATATTCCCCCATAAGCTTCAGATTAGCCATTTTAGTGTTTCTTCCACTCTAGTGTCAAAATCTTAAGAGGGCAAACCATTGCAAACTCTGTGTTTTTATTTTTGATTTCTGCAGCAAGCAGCAATGAAAATTCTGATGGCTTAATCAGCCAGTATTATGTAAATGTGTGGAAAATTACAGTAGTTGATGTTTGAAGAGGGTTGTCAGCAGTGAAAGTGTTTATAATGTTTGATAAAGTTACGGCTTTTTTTGCAAACAAGTGAAAATAAAGCATGTATCACCACAATTTTCTGTACATTTAAGTTCTGGATTCCCAGTGAAATTCAAATTCAACTGCATCAGTTTTGTCTAATCAGTGCAAGTGGCTGACCAGTGTTTAGTGCCAGTGGAACGTATTTCTGTACTGATTTTGTTCAGTCTTTTCAATTGTTGAAGAAAACAGTTAAGAAAATGAAGGAGGGAAAAAAAAAAAAGAAAGCAAAGATAATCCTCAGCACCCAAAGGTCCTGAACACAGTGATGGCTTTGTAAGACATGAGGTGCTGTTGGCTTGGTGTCACAGAGGTGTCACAGACACAGGCATCATGTGACAGATTGGGCAGCCAAAAAAACCCAGCAGTGCAGTTCTGAGCCTGAGAAAAGGGCTGGCTGGAGCACCACAGCACTCTGGGAAACTTCCTCGTGGTGTAGGGATACTGGCAGGAGAGCTGGAGCATCCCAGCGGGTGCTGTGACCTGTGGAGTCACACAGAGGTACAGATTTTCACTGCCGCGCTGCACTGGCTTGTTCTTCGTATTGATTTCCCAGCATGGCTGAGAGGGTAATAATTCAGGATATGCAGCAGCTTCGTCTTGATGAGAGGCTTTATTAAGCTGAGACTTGCTTGTACGGGTATTTGATCTGAAAGAAACAGGAGCATAAAGAAAAGGTGGGATAATGCCTTAGGAAGTGCATTAGCTTTGGGAATAGTGCATTCACATGGAAGGATGTAGCAAATATGGATCTCCTTATCTGCCTCTAGAGAGGGATGTACAGTCACGATGACTTCACTGTGTTAAGTGATTTTTTTTTATATGTAACAGCTAAATGTCCCTGAAATATCAGACCAAGCGAGACTTCACTGAGATTTAGAAATAGCCAGTCAAAGCAGAACCATTGTGGGTTTAACTATTACAAATTAAATGTATTCAAATAAGTTATAGTTACCCAAGACTCCTAGAATTCAATGCAAAACCTGGAAATTAAGAAGCAGGGAATGGAAAGCACCTGCAGTATTTCCATCACGGGGTGTTAAAGACTCGGAGAATCACAGAATGGTTTGGGTTGGAAGGTCCCTTAAAGATCATCTTGTTCCAACCTGGCCTTGGACAACTTCTCTTGGAAACCTGTGCCAGGGCCTCACCACAGAGAGCATCTCTTTGTGCTGAGGAGTCCACCAGAACTGTCGCTGATTTCACCGTGAAAAGTAAAATAATATTAAGACATTTGCACTGCACTGTGGAACATATGCTTGTACACACAGAAATCCCAGTATGACTCTGAGCCTGTGCTGTGATTCAGAACTGTTGACTTTCATTATTTCAATAGCTCTCCACACTGTTGATTACTCTTCTTTTTTAGCAGCTCTGGAAAAGAATTGCTGCATAGATTATTTAATTGAATTTCAACCTACAAGTCTGCACGGTGTAATTCAGTGAACTTTGATTTTTCATTACTCTAAAATTGGAAGTTGAAAAGTAGTAACATGTATAATTGCATGTCACGGTGCCTTAAAATCTACCTTATCACAGGTATATTTACTTGATTTTCTTTTTGGTGCTGAAGGCATTGTTTTGAAATAGAAAAGAATATTTCTATAGGAATGTGAATAAAAGAAAATATTTCATGTACTGTACTGCTCTGGATAGCATTTTTTTGTACAATGCAATTGCTTTAGCTAACTAACAGCTCTGCTAGTTGACATATATCAACAAAAATAGATGCAGACAGTCAATTATTTGAATTATGTTCAGAGGTGTTCTCATCTCTGCTTTATGAAAGAAGCAACTTTAATGGAGTCGAGCAATTCCTGTGCCAATTACTACTGTGCAGAGCTACTGAGAGCATGGAGCAATTCAAGTCAGGGTTTGGGGGTTTGTTTGTTTGTTTAGGGTTTGTTTGGTTTCTTACATTGCTGTCAAAAATCATATATATTAGAACATTAAATTACTTTAGGTGCAAAAAGTACACTCAATTCTGCCTATACTTTTGAACTTGGTCCTGCAAAAAAACCAGCGTATAAAACATACAAAATGATGATGCTGCTTTTAAGTGATAGAAGAAAAATCCTCTCTCACTGAGAGTAGAGATCTCACAAGTTTTTGTGTTTGTGTTTTGGTTTGGTTTGTTTTTGTCGTTTCTATTTAAATTTTCAAATACGTCTTTTAAAATCAGTATATTTTATAGCAAACACTGCACAGTGCATAGGAGTTTTTGCTTCCTGGAGGAAGCAATGTGCATTCACTGCCATGGCACAGCTGGGCATTTCCTGCTGTCTCTGTACGAACAGGAGTGATCAAACAAGGTAGGCTGCCTGTCCCTGCTCGGGAATGAGCGAAATGGATATGCGTGATGGATTTTGCTTTGCCAGACCACTTAGAGACATTTGTGATGTGGTTTTCATGTTGAGAACACATTCTATTACTCCCACTCTCACATAGCTGATAATTTTAATAAACCATAAAACAATTTGGCACTTAGAAGTTTTCTTCCCTTACAAGATTTTTTTAAGCTTACAAGGCTGATGTCCTGTAAAGTAAAGGGGCTTCCTCTTCTACATCCCCAAGATGTTTAGGGATGCTTCCAATACTTAGTGCTTGGTGTCTGGAAGTTAACATGGCTCTGTGTGTTTGGGGGAATAAATGAAAAGCTTTGAACACCATGATATCAAATGCTTGGTCTTAATTTTCACATATAAAAACTGAAGGCTGTGCTTTCTGTGTTAATGATAAAATGCATTCTAAGATTAGTGGGTTTAGAATGTATATTAAATAAAAGGAGTCTAGCGCTCATAGACTCCTTTAAAATGTCATTTTTTTATAATAGTACTCATTTTCATGACTTGAAAGCCCTGATTTTTTTCATCAGAATGTTCCAGTCTCCTTTCACTTGTTTTCTCTTGGGTATGTGTGAATGCATGTCATGTTTTTGGTTTACTGAATAGAAGGAAAAAAGCTGTGTTTCTTGGGATGGAAGTGGGAAGACCTGCAATAATGTTCTAAATAATAGTTTCTCTTTACCTAATTTTTTTATTAAAATCAGAAAATAACTGCTATGTGAATAAGTCTCTCCTGTTACTGCACAGCTCTAATTAAAATTCAATAGACAAAGATTTTTTCCTGAGCTGCACAGGCCTAAGGAACTTCTGTTAAGCTAAGGAGATCAATTAAATCAAAATTGATGGTGACTTATCTGCACATAGGAAGGGTCTTTATTCTTAAAAAAACAAACAGAAATCAAACAAAACCCAAACACAATACCAACCAAAACCCCCTTTCTTTTTCATAAAAATATGAGTTACAGCAGGAATGCATTTTTAAGATAATGATGTGAGGGGAGAAGAAAGAATCCTTATAAAATTAAGTGTTTATTGACCTTATTCTTAGGCTAAAATGTATGTTTCTTATATGTAGTTTGCATCATATGAATGCTATCAATTATTAAAACTAATTTCTCGCTCTACAGTTCCCTACTTTTGCTGAAATTGCCTCGCCAAATATTTGACATCCAGATTATTCTCCCTGTTTGAGAGCAACTGCAGAGACTGTTATGGAGAGATGCAAGCATTCAGAAATTCAGGCTTTTCACTGGAGTTCCACATTAACATTTTAAAACAGTATTGTTAACGTTACCAAAGCACACGCTAAAGAAAAATAAAGGTCAACTGACATAGCTTCGTCTGGTGACCAACACACTTGTTTGAAGATGCTGCAAATTGTTTTTCCAGATTATGTCAAAGGACAAAGTTGCAAAGCACCAGGTGCTCTTTAGTTTATTGCAAAATAGAGTCGATTGCTGTTCTGGCTTCTTTCCTGATTTTCACAGTCTTCATTATAATCATCTAATAAACAGCAAGCTGAGTCAGCATTTTGATTAAGGAGATTGTTCTAATAATAAATTAATAGCCTTTTTTTTTCTTTTGAGCAAAATAACAAGGAGAGAACTCTTAAAGCTTTTGTTTCTATGAGTTTTATCTTCCCAGACAAATTCCGGAGCTCACAAATTTCCTTCACTTGATTGCAGCGTGAGGAAAACTGCATTCCATGGCAGCTGTGGTACTTAATATTATCCTTAAGAACAGAAAGATCTGGCTAGAAGCCACCAAAAAAAAAACTTCTGTAATGAGGAGATCAGCAGAGGTTTAAAAAAAATGAAAACCATTTATTTAAACAAACTCAAAGCCAGTAATGAAATCCCAACCACATCTCTGGCTGAAATGAGGAGAGATGCACACTGGGACACAAAGTATGGCATAGGTTACCCCCTTGCTTATTCTTAGCTGATCAGCTCTCGGTATGTAAAAATATCTTAACAGAGTAAGGCAGGTTTTAGTAGAAATATTGGCAACAATATGAAGGATTTTGGGATGTGCTATTAATGACCATCTGCACTCATCCTGTCATTAGCAAGAACCTTTAACAAGGGGCCTACGGTCCACAGAAAAGATATTTTCCCCTCTATTCTTTTGCTGTTTTCCAGTTTCTCACACAATGCTCTTCGATAGTTGCCATGTCAGCGTTCTGCAAAACCGTGTCCCTGCTGCTCTGCCCAGGCTGAGCTCCGCTCAGGGGACCAGATGCTGAACAGGGCGGCCCTTGGTCGTGTACCGAAGGTAGAATGTCACTCCCGTGGGCCACGGGCCAAGCAGTTCTGGCTGACTGAGGGATGATTCTCTCTGCCCATGCCCAGCCCACCAAGGGTTCCTCCGTTACCTCGGTTTTCACAGTCCCGTGGGAGAGGGGCTGCTCAGAGGGGGTTTTTCTGCCAAACCTAATTGCTCCTTGCTTGGGGTGAGGAGCTGGGACAGTGGTGGCACCCCAGCCTGGCCTATCCTTCTAACTTTTTTCCCCCTGGGAAACAATAAAGGCTGTTTTGTTATGCTACCTTAAAAACAATCAATGAAATTAAAATGAACTGTCACCTAGCAGAAATGCAAATGTAATCTCCTTTAGTCATTTCCCTGCCCTTGCTCATCAACAGATACCCTTAAAGAGCTCTCTGCATACAAGATTGCCTTCTATTTATCTCTGTTTATCTCTTTATTTCATCTCCTGGGAGCAGTGATGCCTCCTGATTCTTTACAGACCCTACCAGACCTACCTCAGTAATTTAAGATAATGCTCAATGACTTTCACCCCAAAAAATGCCTTTAAATAATTCTGGCAGTCAGAGCATTGGGTAAAAACCCCCAACAAACTACTCCTCAGAAAAATAGATGGAATCTAAAGATGGAATGTAGAGATAATCTTATTTCAGCTTATTAATTATGCCTTGTAAGCAATGAATCAAATCACTTTGCTGTATAATACAATTACTGCCGCAATTTGTAGTCATTACAGTTTGCGCTGAGGTATAATTGTATAATTCATTTTCTGCAGGGTATTGACAGAGAAGGTCTTAACAACTTTAGCACAGAGACTTACTTTGGGTTTGCTACGGTTTAATTTGAGATGATTAGCACAATAGATCTAATAGCTTGTTGTGTCTACCTGTCACAGAGTCATTTATGTTTGGATCATGCACAAGGAGAAAGGTGCCTTACAATCCTTAGGTTTTCTCGTCAGTGCATCGTGTCCTGTGTAGACTTAAATCCCTGGTCAGCTGTAATTTTTAACAGGCTGCTTGAAGAAATGAGGTGGCTTTTCTACCTGCAGTGAATTATTCCAACTAACAATTCAATATTTTGGCACAGTCTTCTGCATCTGATTAATGTTCATTAAATCAATTGTGATTTGATAGAAATAGATTTTTAAGTGTCATCTCTCCCATCTAAAATGGTGCACAATAAGTGCTGTTACAAGTGGAGGAGCTGTTGTCGCAGGGAAGGAAGGCACTCACCTTGTCCTCTGCTTTCTTTGCGACTTTCCTGCCAGCTGACATCTGCCATATAATAAAATATAACAAATGAGTTCAGGTTTCAACTGTGTTTTTTCTTCTGATTCTACTAAATGTATATCCTGACTTCCATGGGTTTGGGGTTCTGGGTTTTTTCCCTTTGATGTCTCTGTATTATTTTAAGAGTCATTAGTTCTACACTTATGCCAGCTCCCTCACAAATAACAGTGATATTTTTCCTTATCTTGTTGCTGTCTTTTAAATTAAGAAGAGAGATAAAGTTTAAAAAAAACACACAACAACAAAGAAGCTCCTGCCTTTTTGACTGCAGAGTTCTATATATTGCAGCATACAGCTATACAGACATCACTTAGGAAGATTGATGGGATTGATTCGCACAAAATTGTTGCTATTGAAAATAAGTGAGGGGATGATTCTGAAAATGTGTCACGTGCTGTGGAGCTGAGATATTGGCAGCCTTTGGCATTCAGATTACTCAGATCTCCCTTGTAAGTGTACATCACTTAGTTCAGATAAGTTTAGTTATATAATTTTCCTAGAAATCACATTTGAAAGACCCTTTTTTCTAAAGCATTACGTGAATATTGAGTGTCTTGGATTTCTTACGTAATCTGAGAGTTTATAATTTTGAATTGTCTTACAAGTGTAAACAGTTACTTCCAGAAGCTTATAAATAGGCCAGTGTTGCACTAACTTTTTTCTTCAGCCAAACTAAGATTTTGAAGTTTGAGCAATCCCTGAGTTATTGAGATGTTACTGAAATTTGTCACTGTGGCAAAACATCGTGGCCTTGATGTGTTTTTTAAAAAGAGAGACATATACTTGGCCTCCTACATAGCATAAAATTAAAGTTTTAAATGTCAGAAGAGCAAGCAAGCAAATAAGTTCTTGTAGTGAGTTGTGTGCATGTTACTGGTTGTTTACATCTCTAATATACATGAAATGTAACACAGACACTGCATGAAGCTGCAGTATAATCATAAATTGAAAGTGTTCAGGGACAGTGATATTGTGAATTTATCTTTCCTTGATTAAAACCTTCGAATTCCCTTTGCTAACATTCCTTGCAAGAAGCTGTCTTATGAGTTACGGAAAAATTAATGCAGTAGGAGAAGGGAGAAAATTATTCCCAGGCACTGCCAGAACAGGTTAAGAATTACAAACCTGAGCAAATGAAGATCTGATAGGAAGGAGCCGATGTGTGATCAGTCGATGGTGGAAGTTGCCATTGTTGCATAAGTGAGAGAGTGATTGCTTCTCACCTCAAGGATGTTATGCAAACTGTCTTCCAAAACATTCCGTGCACAGTCCATTCTGTGGTAGTGCCAAAGTGTTCCCTGCCCACCCTGTCAGAGCAGCACAGAGATGATGCTGTTGGAAAAAGTACTGGAAAAGGTGGGAGTTGGATGAAAACCACGGTGACAAAATCACAGCACATCACTGGTATCCCAATGAGGACCCTTTGCTTTTGCCATCAGCGGCAGTTTTGGAGCTGTTGGCTCCCCGTTGGAACCAAATCTTGTGGTTAATACACAAACAAACACGGCCAGTGATTTCAGACAGGCCATCTGTAATTTTCCAGGTCAAGCAGTTGCAGTTTCTTGCCATGAGGATGAGGCTGCAGTGCAAAGCAGGGTTTACACAGGATGACATGGCAGAGGAGTTGCCAGAAGGTCAGAGCGCGTGGGCTGCCATAGGCGTTCCTCAAAACCACCCTCTCATCCTCGTTCTGTTTCCAGTGGGTGCTCGCAGGGAATAAAGTGGTGGATGAGTATCTTCCAGAGGTAATTGTGCAAGGAAAAGGGGTTCTCAGCTGCAGCTGCTTGCTGCTGTTCTCTTTTTGGAGGTTACACTGCCGTGCGCCAGTAATCTGCTGGAGAAGCAATCCATGCAAATACTGTCTTGGACAGAACTGGATAGAACAGTTTAAAAAGTCACTTTTTGCCTGAAAGTGAATTAGTGAGCTTAGAATTGGAACACATTAAAGCAGATCAAACCTCAGTATAGTAAATGGCTCCTCTGGCCAGTTGTTACCACATCCTCTTTGCCCAGCTCAGGAGCCCAGAGTGGAATATCCTCTCTCCTTGCCTGAGTGCCTGCAGTGTATCTGATTGTGCTCATTTAGAGCCAAATAGCCAGTTCACTTGAAATTGCCAGGAAAAATGAATTATATCAGCTCCGTGCACAGTTTTATCATGTTTTCTTTTCTGGTATATTCCCATAACAATTTGAAAGGACATTTTCCTCGTTTGGCATGATGCATTATAGTATGTTACGTCTCAGGAATTCTAGTTCTCTTGTTGCCAACATGACCTTCATGTAAATCCAAATAAATCTTGCTCCACATAGCACAGATTAGTCCTTAAAGGAGATATAATTTCTCATGTATCCAAAAGAAAAACTGGTAGCTCAGTTTTTCCTGAAGAACAGCTCCCTTTTGGGAGCTACATACCATTTACATAAAATCCTAATGCTTTACCTTTATTGGGCAATAAATCACATAAAATTGACCACCTTAAGCTTAAAAGAACATTCCTAATTGTGAGCTCTAACAAGAAATGTTAAAGAAAGTAAATAAAGGGAAAGGAAACTGAATGCAAGACTTTACCAAGATGCTGCTCGGGGGTGTAAGGATCTTTAGGCAGCATTTGACATGGATTTATGATTGCCATTTCGGTGGTGCTTGAGTCCCTTACTGACTGTAATGTGTCCTTATTGTACTGTTTCACTTTGCAAATAAAAATGAAATATGTAGATAAAGCAACCTGAGCAAGGACTTCTCAATTTGCCGTGGAATGTGTCTTCCAGCTGCTGGCTGCTGTCCTTTTCCTTCCACTCCTCCTTCCAGAGATAACCAAAATCTGTTTTAATGAGTCTCATTCTCTCCCCTTCCCTGTCTGCCCATACGCGTATTGGAGGGAAATCCAATAGATCTCCTAGAACTCCGGAACTTTGGCTTATCTGAGCTCTTTGGAATACTGGAATAGTAAAAAATAAGCTCACGTTGCCCCACAGACTGAAATATTTAGAATTTGGATATATATAACCTTCTATATTTCAAGTACTTTGTGTGTTATTTTATGACTGTATCTTTATTTCTGAGTATGGCTTTTCATAAACAATGAGTATTAATTGTAAAATCAAAGGTTGGAGAGCTTGGGTAAAAGAACTGACTGTGCTTCTAAGATATTGTGAGCACAGTTATTCATAATAAATATAAGTTGAGATTAAATGTGCCCAGTAAGGTGAATGGAGTCAGAAAGAAAGCTTCTTGTATTCAACCCAAGCAACAGCATCTACGAAATTTCTATGCATGACTATGAAAAATAACATGTTCTGATTAAGCTGATATTATATGGAAACTATAATTATTTTTCCACATTTCCTGTCATCATTGCAAATTTCTTTTAATTGATCATCCTAAATTAATATGTTTTCATGCACAGTAATAATTTCCAAACACTATCTCCTAAAAGTTACCTAGGATGTCCTGCATCATATTTAGGAAAAGTATAAGCCATTATATTTCTTTCTGGTTTCGTGTGACTTCTTTTTTAAATTACTTCTTCTTAGGAAAAAAAAAATCTTTAAAAAAGTTGCCATCAGGACCTGCAACCAAATAAAGTTATTCTATTCTTTTTCCTTGATACAAACTTTATCCTCAGAACGCAGAATCCAAATTGTAGTGCCTCAGAAATTCTTTGAAAAAATAATAATGGCACATGTTGCTATGGTTACAGAGCCATTCCCACTTGCTTTGCTTTTCTGCCTCAGTAATGAAAGTGGAATGAGGGATTTTTATTCCACCAGCCTGTATGAGGCTTTATAGGGGAAATTCATATCCCGCTAAATACTTCTCAAATAAATTCTAAAACTGGAATATTTTGGGGGTTGATCTTTTCTGAAGCTGTTTTTCCCTGTTTTCTTAATGAAGTTGAACAAAGACAAATGGAAGCTCCCAAAGCTGCAGTGAGAGTGTGAGTTTCACTCCCAATTCCACTTGGACGAAGGACAGATTCAATTTCGATCCTCCCTCAGTCTCATACCCCTTGGGTATAAAATACTCAGCTCGCCCTGACTTGCCTTAGTTTATTGACTTACCTTGGTCTCAGCAGTGACTGGCACTGACTTTATATTCTTTTAGGACTGAAGCACAGGATATTCTTAAGATCTCTTAAGCTCATGTGGAACAGACAAAGTAGTGCTTTGGGATGCCCAGTTTTACCCCACTGTGTTTCTGTTTGTTTTTTTCTTTGTACTTTTGCGAGCGACTTTCAGTGTCTCGTCCTTCCAATAACACAAATCTTGGTGACACCAGAAAAAAAAAAAACACCCTTATGATGCTTTGCTTCTCGAAGATACTTTACTTACTGACAAGTAATTTCTAGTAGGACAGAATTTAAATGTTTGTGAAAAGTCTTCTGATTTTCTTATCAGCAAAAGGATCATCATCAGCTCTTCCTGAGGATGGAAATACATTTGGAAGCAGCCGCTGCCAGGATAATGCAGCTGAACTGCTCTCCTGAGGACAATAAGCAGCTTCTTTTAAGGTACCAATGATATGGCATAAATGTACTCTCTGAGGACAGAATAACTGATGCGTTTCCCTGGGGGGTTTTACAGTTCTGCTGCAGAGAGCTTTCTGTGGAAAGACAGTGCAAATAAAGGCTGCTTGTCAAGGAAACACATAGGAGATGGTGCAGGGGGTTCAGGGGTTTGGGGTTTTTACCCCAAAAGCCCCAATTTGGGAGCGAGAACCGGCTTCCATTTTACAAAAGCTGGAGACTACTGGACACAGCCTCATTAGGAGGAGATGTTTGCTGGCTGCCCCAATAACGTGCATCTGAGGTGGGGATGTCAGCATGGCCATCATTAGGGTGTTCTGGTACTTTCCTTAGTAACAAGCAGTTCTCACTGGCTCTTGGCTTTGTCAAGCAGCTACAAGAATTTTTCCATTCTGAATTTTCCCGATTTTTACACACACACCCACACGGAGATACATTCCCTGTGATGCTTTGGTTTAGTTTATTCTGCTATGTCAGACAAAGCGGTTGTGGTGTCTCTGAGAGTTAACCTAAGGAAGTCCTGTGATGTTGTTTTGTGGGGATGGTTTCTGCTTTCGCTTTTTTAGTTTTGATTTTATTTTCCCTTCATCCTCTTGAGCCTTTGCTTTTTCGAAAACTTAGACTTTGCTGCAGAAACTTCATTTGATGGACTTTAGGGCTTCTCTGCCTTTGCTGACCCCGTGAAAACCTATCCACATTTTCTAAATCACACGACTAAGAACTTCAGGTAATTCTTGCACGGGTACATTATCAATGTAGGCAAGACCTTCACAACTTCTTTTGCCTGAGGAGGCTGGATATTGTCTGTTCTCACACAGCACCTACATGTCCAGACTCTCAATGAACTGGCTCTTCAGACTAAGGGAGCAGGGAAGGGGAAGGACTGGAAATCTGCCATCCTGGAGCACAACGGCTGCTCCACGGTGCTTGGAGCTGGAAGGAGGGGAGCAGGGAGAGGGCTCTTGGTAAGAGCTTGTGCTCCTGGAAATGCCCTGCTGACAGTGGGAAAAAAGAGAGTAGGATCTGTGAGTAAGGGACAGAAGCCTGCAAAAGCAACAGCTATTGTGACCTTGGTCTGGGAACATTAGTTTTAGAGCTGAACAGCAGCAAAGGACACGAAGCAATGCCTGATGGAGATATAAAGCTTGCTTAGATTGCTTAGATTTTATGGTATTTGCTGACAGCACAGAAGTGGGAAGATAAGAGGACCTTTGTGATGCACAGCCAGAGCTTGAGACTTTTCAGCACCATAGGGGAAAAAAAATAACCTTATTTTTTTTCTTTTTCAACTGGCAATTGACTGAGCTCTTAAGAAATAGGGTGGAATGGAGGAGAGTAATTGCAGAAATTTTAGAAATGGAAGTTAAAGGTTGAGAATTCAAGAGGACTGCAGATTGAAGGTGAGTAAAAGGGGCTGAGAGGAGTCTGAAATTTGAGGAGGGAGAAGAGAGGGACCCAGGAGGTTTTCAGACTGCAGTTGACAGAATAAACATCAGGGAGGGCAGAATAAAGATCAGGAAAGTACACAGCAGAAAGACCCAGGTTTCAGAAACAGGAAAAAAAACCATCCACCTTATATTTTGGACTCTGGGTTTAGAGCTGGACAGTAGCAGACTAATTAGCCACTAATAGTTCAGACTGCCACCACCATCCAGGCCCGAGGAGTGGTGATCTTATAAATTCCTTAAATCTGCTCAAATTATAAAGTAACCAGAGAAGGGTTAATGTACAGCAGAGCACAGATGATTCTCACTGTCCAGTGCTTCTACTGCCTGACCACTCAAAAGCACAGAATTGGACACTGGAGCCTTGATAGACAACTGCTGACTTAAATACTTTAGTGAAAACATGCCATTTAAAAAAAAATACATTTTTATCCGGATTTATTACGGAGAGTGTATTAAACAATAAATGTTTCTGATTCTTACAGCCTCACTAACCCTTTGCCAAAGAATCTGGACACTGTGCAATATCATAATCTAAGATTCATATTTTAAACATTCTAAGTAGCTCATGTGCTTAAAGCTTCTTTGAAAGAAGTAACTTACGCAAGTTTAAGTTTTGTATTTCTGTGAAATTTATCTTCAAATATTTGACTGAAGTTTTGAGACATCTCACTTGATTTCATGAGATGTGAGACATTTAATTAAAATTGACTTAAAATCTAAAGAAATACATGGGGAGCTGGTTCAGATAACTTAAACATGGGATAGGGAAAGACTTTATATATTTGCATATTTTATTACTGGATATAAAAAGCAATTTTTCAAATAAATGCTAGTTCTTCAGAGCCTTCTGCCCATTTATCTGTAGAAAGATCAAACGGAGTATGAAATTTCAGTATGCTCTGACTTCCTCAGCTGCACTAAAAATGTTTCAGTTCTGGCTGCCCAATGCAGGTTACTGGAGGATGTTCTGTGATTTAATTGGTCTCTACTGGTTTTATGCTCAAAGGACCATTTCTTTGAGATAGCTAGCAAAACTCTTCTAAGAGAAATAGCAATCAATATCTAAGAGGGGTTTATTAAAGGAAAATGTTCTCTTCTTTGTCTAGCTCAGTGTAAAAGTTTCATACATTATTTCAATTTTAGTCACTGAAATAATTTTTTTAAATTATTAATACTGCTCTGTCTATAATTTTATGCCCTTTGTTCTTTTCTATAACTGACTTCAATATAGGATGAGAGTTACTGAAGTTTAGATTGAAATCCTTTGCCATTTCTAAAAATAGATAGAATTCCCACCTACCCAAATGCCTGAACTTCTGAGAATTTAAGAGCAGTGTGTTCACTGTTCCTGCTGTGCATTGGGTGCATCTGCAGAGAGTTAAAGAAAGAGCATTTTAATGCCTTAAACCATCTTCCATTTAAAGCTTCACAGCTGATTATACATGTGCCCTACTAAGAACATGCTACTGCTGTTCAAATACGCAATTTTATTAAGTAGAAATAATTTTCCAAGTGATTCTTTATCTTGGGTTTTGCTGTTTGCATCTTGCAGATATCTAAAATTTGCCCTGAGTTTGTGCATATTATGGCTGTAGTTGTCCTTTTCATCACACCCAACATATTGCCTGAGAGTGAAAGCTTTACATATGCAATTTGTTTTTAGATGCCCACATCCTGAAAACAAACGGGAATTACTGACAATTATTGATTCTTACTAAATACAAAGGATGATCATAGAATCATTAAGGTCAGAAAAGACCCCCAAGATCATCAAGTCCAACCTTCACGTTATGGTTTAGTGGGCACGGAGTTATTCAGTTGAGGTGCCACATGGACTCATTTTTATAACACATCCAGGGATGGTGACTCCACCACTTCCCTGGGCACCCTGTTCCAGTGCTTAACCACTCCTTCAATTAAGAAATTTTTCCTAATAGTCAACCTGATTATTGACTCTTACCTAAAAAATAAAAAAAAAATAGGTAATTACAGATGGATTTATGGATTTTTTTTTATATAGTGGGTTCATCCCACTACATAAAGTCAGAGCAGAGTGCTCGAATAATAAGTTTTTAACAAGTGGAAATAAAGGTGTAGCAGAAGGGCAAGGGAGGCTGCAGAACTTCAGATTTTGTTGGCAGGTGGAAACTCATTAAAATTGCACATGCTCGAGGAGGTGGTAGATATATTCTGTACTGCTATTGAGACAATGCTCACAGAATCTCACAGAATATTCCTGTTTCATTTGTCTGATAAATGGGGATCTTGGAAAAGAGAGCGGCTCTTCTGCAGGCAGCTGTGCAATTCAGTGCTTCATTCCTCCGTTCTCTGGGTGCTATAAAGATGAAGCCTATTGCCTTAGACGTTTACAAATCAAATCTTTTCATGTCACTAACTGCTTTTAGAGAACAGCACAGATGTAAAATCCCTCTTTGTCTCTGAAGAGAGGTCAGGGAGTGGGGGAGTGACAGCAAGTGACACCCCAGCCTGATCAGGATCTGTGCTCCAGAGCATTGTTCCAGCACTTCCCATGGAAGGGGTATGGCTTACAATGGCTTTTCTGTGGAAGGCTGGAAAACAACACTGCACTTAAAATAATGGAAAATGGACAAAACTGCACGTCTAACTTTTTATGTAAGTTCTGCACTTCAAAACAAAAAAACCATCACTCCATCCCTCTCCGGCCTCTGTGCAGCTTTCTGGTGGCTGCAGCTGGGATGTGCTGCAGAAATGTGTGAATTTGAGGGGTGGAGGGCTCTTAGGGCCTCTTTTTATTTCTTTTTTGGCTATTTATGGAGCCACAGACATGTCTTTTTGCTGTGTGCAGGTACAACTGCCATCGATATATTTGGGAAGGACTGTAGGGTTTGAGAAGGCTGCTGGAAAGGGAGGGCAATGCCCCTCCTGCATGGCAGTAGTTTCTTTTCAGTCAGTGGCACTTGTATAAAGTTTCTACACACTTCAAAATAATTTGGAGGTTTTTAACTAAAAGTAAATGCCAGCAATTCTGCTGCTGTCTCTTAGTGAAAGCAGATAAACTGATTGAATACTGTTTTCTTCTGTGGTATTAAATTGTAGAGCTTCATAACATGAATCCACCAGCAGAGCACTTAAAAATGAAGCAACAATGTCAATTTGAGTTTAGTTTAATCTAATTCAGAGGGATAGAGCTTCAATCTTGTATAACACATATGGTCATCTTTATTTTTATCTTCTGGTGTTATGGGAAGTTTACACCAACAGTTTGAAGAAGTTTAAACCTTTAAAATGAGAAGGATGTCAACCCAAAGATTGGACAATATTGGACAAAAGGTAATTTTTGAGCCTTCAGCAGTTCTGCAACTGTTTTCACAAACTGACCTATAGTTTGATATTTTAGGGATATAAAGACATGAGTGGCATCGAGATGTCAGTGTATAAAGTTCTTTCATCCACAAAAGCACAGTATGTGAAAATTGCAAGTGATAGAGTAGGCTTTTTTTGTCATGTAACAAGAAACATTCTGAGTGACTTCAGCACGGTTTTCCTCTTGTCAACAAGATAATTTGAAGAAAAATAGCTGTGCTTCCAAAATAATAGCGTCTCCTGTCATAGAATTGCTGAATACTTGGTTCTGCTACAAGGATTTTTATTAGAGAGAAGCAAAACTAATTTACAAACATCAAGAACGAGGATGTGATAAACCTGGCTGTGCTTGGATGTTCAGAGAATCTGCACTGTCAGTTTAGCTACAAATGTGCTGTGGCAGTCAGGAATACTTGCCAAACCTCACTGCAGCCAAAGCCCATTTATATTCTAAAAGGATTTCTTGTTTTTCTAAGAGGGACAAAGGTTATGAAGCCTGACTTGATGCAGTGTATGTCTCCATCATCTGGGTATTCCAAAAATGTTAAGTTGATGCCCTTAAAGTCCTTTGCAGCTGTTCAGTTACAGGGATTAGAAATGTACACTTAAACTTCTGTCATGGAGTATTTTAGTTTGAAACATACAGGAGAGGTGGAGAGAAAGAATGAAGAAGCATCAGCAAAGGATTAAAAAAGCTTTTAAGTTCACCCTAAAAAGAAATAAATTGCAACCATCCATCACTTTGCCTATGAGTATTTTTAAAATTCTGAAAGTCTGACACTGTTGATAGCATTTGCCTGTAAATGTGTATTACCATTCACTACTTCAGCTTTTGCACCAATACAAAATATTACAAATTCATAATTGCCCACACCATGGAGACCTACATGAGTTTTGATAATGACAGGCTCACAAATTTCTATAACTCTGTCAGCATAGCTTTCAGTTATTGGTCTTGCTTTGTGTTCTAATGAAGCGTGGAAATAGCCACAAAGACTAATAACATGTGCTCCTGGCTCTGCTTTTATCATGGCACTTATTTCTCCCTTCATTTAAGAAACACTGTTACGGCTTCCTTCCCACCTTTGTGAAAGCAATCTATTACAATGCTCTCTCTTGGATGTTTTTTGGCCTTTTTTTGTCATTGCTAAACTCCTAATATCTTAAGACACATCCCAAAATATTCCCTATTAACACAGTCGTCCTGATGCAAAAAATATACAGTATTTCTAGTGCAAAGAGGATTTGTTATTCCTCCAGCAGCAAATCAGAGGATTTATTTTTTAATATGACACCTTTTTGTCTCTAGCAAAGAATGGAGCACAGTAACTGTGCTGCATGTAAAGGAGACTGCAGCTCTATAACTGGGAAGCTGAGCACAGGGTAATTATGACCCGAGTTGGATAGTATGTTTATTGGAACACAGGTGTATCCCAGTTACAAATCAGTACTAAATTACACAAGTCAAGGCCTCTGACTTGAAACAGCTGCTAAAGGCAGAAATCAAATACATGGAGACACCTGACCAAAATTCAGATGCTGGCAAGTTGTAGCAGGTGTTTTCAAACACCACTGAGTTCTTTTACCACTATTTTCACTTTGACTTTTATAGTGTAAAGGCATTACACGGTCGCCTCTGAAAATAAAGATATCTAAGAAAGATGAAATAAGAGAAAAATCCATACCTGAATCTATTATTTGCCTCTTGCCTAAGAGAACAGTTCACTGCAGTGGTCTAACAAGCCGTGCTGGCACTCTGCATCCTTAACCAAACACTGGTGCTCTCGCCAGTCACAAACAGAAGCTTTGCAGTGACACACAAAGACAGGATTTTACTTTTCATTGCACACGAAAAGTTGGAGAGCGCTCAGAACTCCCCACTTCAGCATGCACAGAGCAAACCTGCTCGGACAGAATGGAGCAAGGAAGGGAAGGGGAAGGCATTTTACTGTTCCCGTGGAAGCAGCTGCCACCTGAGACTGACGTGTATTGCTGTTCCAGGGTCAGTGACCTTGGTCTGCACTGGGTACTTCCCCATCCGGTCATGCAATGATCCCTTTCACTGCCAAAGAGGCAATATCGACCATAAAACTGCTGTAAAGGAACGAACAGAAAGGAGGGAGTGGTTATGACTGGAGTTAGAATGGTCTGGGTTGGAGAGGACCTTAAGGATCATCCAGTTCCAAACCCCAGTCACAAACAGGGACACCTTCCACTATCCCAGGATGCTCCAAGCCCCGTCCAACCTGGCCTTGGACACTTCCAGGGATGGAGCAGCCACAGCTTCCCTGGGCACCCTGTGCCAGGGCATCCTCATGCTCAAAGAATTTTTTTCCTGATATCTAATCTAAACTTACTCTCTGACACTTTGAAGGCATCCCCCTTGTCCTGGAAATAAATGCCCTTGGAAAAAGTTTCTTGCTGCAAGATAACTATGCAAAAATATTTTTTTTTTTACTCATCTTCTGTATTTCTGCTAACCTGAAGTTTTCTGAGGCAGAAGACAGGAAGAGCCATTAAATCAGACCTAAGATCTTCCTTCTCTCACCCTTTAATGAATGCCATGAGAACCAGCTTGCTTGCTCTCTCATTATCAGATAATCATGCTGGACCCGAAATAACTTCACTTCTGAAGCTTTATCAGAACCTGACCTTTTCTTAAAACCTTTTAATAAATTGTCACTTTCTGATGAAACTGATCTTGGAAAAAATTCCGGCCAAGGGTTTGCCTGTAACTTTTACTTCAGACATAAGCACATGAGTGTACATATATCCTTACACACCCACAACCTATTGATCAACCAGCATTTGGTGAAATGTTCATTTTATTTTCAGCCACAGACCTTTTTTTCCTGCTCTTTCTGTGTAACTGAAAAGCTTTGGGAGCTATAGATGCAGGCATAATAAACTGAAGCCTACTGCATTTATGCCAGCATTTTAAACTTCCCAGTGGGCCACTTAGATTTTGGGAGTGAATGTGCAAAAATCTCCATCTCTTTTCAGTCATCTGGTAAACCTGTGGCCTGGTTTAGGATTTTCTCGTGTGGCAGGAAACAGAAGCAAGCCATGATTACCTCCCATGGGAAGAAGGAGGAGAAAACAGAAGAGAATTCATCTGGTAATGTCTGCTATGGCCCTTTCAGGGATGACACAGTCATGCATGTGATGCCGCATCCCTTCCTCAACACCCTAATGAATTAAGATGCATCCTGGAACAACAGTTGTCTTTTTCATGGGCTAGGTGTGTTTATGCATATATAGTGTTGAGTTGAGCAATATCTAACACAACAGGAATACAAAAATAGTATTATATCTGACTAGAGTTATATTAGAAACACAAAAACAGTATTATATCTGGGTCCCTTCTCTACTGATAAACTGAAACAGCAGCTGCAATCCATGTGTATTTATATTCCCAAAATTGCACCGGGCCCACCAAATACAGCCCTCCATGGCTGCAGGCAACTGTGTCATATAAACCTCCATAAAGCGATGCATTTCATTTTAAATTAATGAATTTTGCTCTGACTCATCCTCCTCAGTAGTAATTCTACTTCCTTGTCTAATAGGTAAGGAAGCAGTTTCCAATCTAAATTTATTCCAGGACATGTCATTTATATCTGTTCTTTGCTAAAATCAAAAAAAACCAAGTAAGCAGTGGAACAAACAGAAAACCTCAACAATCCTCAGGCTTATGTTCATGTATAATGTTCATGTACTATTGTTATTTTAAAGTGACAAACCTGGAGTCACAGTTATATCAGTCTCTGTTATCAGCTTGTCAGCTACTTAATAAATACATTCCATCATCTCTGTGGGAGATTTAATCATTTAGATGGTAATTCCTGTTTCACAGGTATGTTCTGAACCAGATGCCATATATAATCACCTCTAGTATTACTGGAGATAAATTTTAACAGTTTTCACGTCTGTACATTTGTGTGTAGTTTTATTAGGCAGGAATTAAAACTTCCATGTTGGTTTTATCTGGTCCACCTTTCTCTTGAAACTTCTTAATGTTGTTGCACTTCTAATAGCAAGAGAAAGCAACAAAAAACCTGCAGATAGACTGGTCACCACTAGGAATTATGATTATTGACCCAGTTCTCATGCCTGCCTGCTAACATAATTTATTATGGTACTCAGAAGGGAAGCACAGAGGTGTCAGAAACCTCTTGGTCTCTAAAACTGCTTTAATTCCTAAAACTGTTTCTTTTCATCCACGCTTTGTGGGTAATTAGGGCTGTCTCCAGCTGAACTAGAATGACTGTTCTCCATGTTCTCATTGTGGCCTTACAGTACCTTAGGGGGGCTTATAAAAAGGAGAGAAGAGGGACTTTTTTATGTGGGCAGTGACAGGACAAGGGGAATGGTTTTAAACTGACAGAGGGCAGGTTTGGATTAGATATTAGGATGAAATTATTTCCTGTGAGAGTGCTGAGACCCTGGCACAGGTTGCCCAGAGAAGCTGGGGCTGCCTCATCCCTGGAAGTGTCCAGTGCCAGGCTGGATGGGACTTGGAGCAACCGGGTCTAGTGGGAGATGTCCCTGCCCATGGCAGAGGGTTGGAATGAGATGGGCTTGAAGGTCCCTTCCAATCCAAACCATTCTGGGATTCCATGTTCTTCTATGCCAGTTGTTTAACATACCCACCAAAATATCTCCCAATACATCAGTATATGAGAAAGCTCTTCCCTAAAAAAAGTGTGTTAGGTATTTCATCTGATACAAAATGANACAATGAGCTGATAAAAGAAAATGCAGGTTTATAGTAAAGGTGTGTTAAATGTCTGCTGTGATAAAATAGCTCTGTATTAACAATAATCAAAGCTCTCATTTCCTTTTCTTAACAATGATTGTTACAACTTTGCTGTCCTCTAAGCAAGAAAAATAGAAGATGCNAAGTCATCATTTCTGAGTATTCTCTGCTATGATTGAATACTTTTTTAGTCTGGTCTGTCCTATGACCTTGGTGGTGTAGTAGAATTGACTTTAAAATTATTTTTTTTATATAAACTTTAGATATTCTGGTTGGTTTTTTGCAGCCTACCAGCCAGCCCCAAATTGCTTTGCAGTTGTCTGTCTACACTTACAGATTGGCCTTCTGGGAGGGACGAGGCACAAAGTGAGAAGGTGCCAGTAATAAAAGCTAGACAAGCTTTTCCACATTTTGTATTAGACTCTTTACACACTCTCAGCCAGACCTTTTCCCAGCTCTTCTACCCACTGTACTTTAGACCACGTGCTGTGAATCTGAGAAAGGAACAAGCATTTTAGCTAATTTTTTAGTTATTTTAGTAAGCATGTTTATACATTTTGTCTAAATAAAGAGTGACACATTTGCAACTCCTTCTGTAACTTTAAAGTGTTCTTTGCAGAACAATCACAAGTTATGGTTTTGGTTCACAAAACAAAACAACACATTCTGAGCGATTTACAAGTGGTGAAGGGGGAAAAAAAAAATTGGGTAAAGGGAAAAAAAATTGTTTGGAAAGATAATGGGATGTTTTTGAAACAAAAATAGAGATGGTTCAAGCAAAAAAAAATTAAAACAAAACACACAATAGGCAATATTTCCTAAAGAAAAAAAGGAAAACACTCCTCAAATCTTCAGAACTAGGAAACCTGAGAGTAGTCTGCAGAATCGTCCCTCCCAACCCAGCCCTTCAGCATGCGATGCATTTCTCCTCTCTCAGGGGCTGCTTACAGCTCTCCCATGACCCCACATGTGATTATTTCAGAAGAGATCATAAAATGCCAGCACAGGTGACATTTCATCTTTCATGGATTCTCTTGTAATCAGAGATAGGTCAAGGTTAATTGGGCTTAATACAGTGTTTAGGGCTGTTTTTAACCAGAGCACAGTGATTGTCACCTGGCACGGTGTGTACAGCACAACTTTTACCTTCTGTTCTGTTCAGTAAGTAATGAGATTTCCAGAACAGCAGAATTTGCAGCAAAGACATTGGGCTGGGACTCACAAGACTTGAAATTTATTCCTCACTCTCCTGCTGACCTGCTGTGTGCCTTCCATAAAAATCACTCCAACTCATTCCTTTCCATTGACACCCTTTGCTGTAACTTCTTTATACAGGTAGTGACCTCCTAAGCCAGTAAAATGACTTTATAATGGGAAGTTGGGCTTTTTAACCTCCTCAGTATAAACACTGTCACTCTTCCTCTCTAAAAACCTCTGCATCAATTCGGTCCTGTTGAAAGCTTGATCCATGAGTAGCATAATACAATTAAAATGCCTCCACCTTTTTATCGATGGCAAAATTCAGCATAGCAAACTGACGCTTACTGGGAAATTGTGGTTATGAAGTGGCTTACTGTAAATTAAGTTTGAGGGAGGCATTCCAGTTGTCCAGCCAACAGGTAGCATCAGAACCTTCCCACTTACAGGAATTCATAAGGGATGAATACTCAGTCTAGGAAACAAGGAATTAAAAATGAATGAAATACAAATCAGTCACTCCTTTCCAAGTATGATTCTTCTTAGACCAGACTGAAACCTTCTGTCCCCCTCAATTTTTTTTTTTGGGGGGGGGGGGGCAGGGGGGGGAAGGGTAAGGGGGGCAATGGGAGAAAGACACTCAGCCCAAGGCTTTCCTTCACAA